>JAZHYW010013390.1:0-60310 GCA_037355805.1 Ixodes ricinus
CTCGACAGGGCCGCTAAATCGGCGGTTAAACTGTCCTCAGCACGGCGAGCCTCAAAAGCGAAGATAGAGGACCCTTTCCATTGCAATCATTTTGATCTCTTGCTTAAAGTGCTCCCACGCCTCAAAAATGTCCCCCTCGCTCCTTCAAAAGAACTCTCACAAGCTTTATCTGCCGCCTTTACAAAGGCCTCGTCGCTGAGTAGTTTTGCATTAAACTTCCAGAGCCTCCAGTTGAATGGCTTCGGTGACGCCTTTTCTCCTATAGTTGTCGAAATAAAACAGTGATCTGAAAAATAAACAGGCATGACGCGGTACTTTCTTAACATGGCTGCAACAGAAGCCGATACGTACGCTCTATCTAATCGCGCGTGTGAGGACGCCTGGAAATGTGTGAAACGAGTCTCTGACGTTTCGTTTCTCACGGTTCCGGCGTCTACCAAATCAAAATCATCGATCAAATCACTTAGTACCGTAACACTCCTATCTGTGCGTTGCCGAGACGGCGATCTGTCCGCTGTTCGGATAACACAATTAAAATCCCCACACAATACGACTATTCTATCACATTCTACAAAACGGCGCAAGCCGTAAAAAAAACAAAAAAAGCAACACGGTCTTTCACCGTACTGGGTGCATATATACAAATAAACCGCCATTGGACTGCTGAAAATAAGAAATCGCACAAAATAAAGCGCCCCTCCTGGTCGGTGGTGACTGCCAACTCCGACAAGGGTAGGGACTTACTCAAACACAAAAACAACCTCTCGAAGCGCCGACGGCCGTGCGTGACACAAACTTCGTAAGATGTTAAAAAGCTTTAGCGCGGTCGCTACCTGCTCTTCCTCAGCCATCTTAGTCTCCTGCACCGCTAAGAAATCGGGTCTCTCTTTGATGAGCAGACGCTGTACTTGGTACTGTTTTCTGCGCGCTGAATAGTCCTCGAACATTTAGCGTTGCGACTTTGTTGGCTGTCGTCGGGCGCACAGATCATGCAGGGCGTGGTGTAGCACTTGCCTTAGCCTCGCAAGGAGTCCCTGATACCAGGCGTTGCCGCGTTACTTGCTGCCGTGGCGTCGAAGGTCGTCTGGGGGAACGTTATGTTCCACCTTGTGCCGAATCGTGCGCTTGCCCACCCCCACCCACGGGTTGGGTTGGGGGTCATCCCCGTCGTCGGGTCCGCCTCTTCGAGGCCCCGCTTGGTGGAGTCCGTCGTCTCGTCCATGTCCTCGTTGCCCTTGGGAGCCTTATTGGTCGTCAGCGGAACAGGCCGTAGATGAAGCCTTGACGCCCACTGACGACGTCGCCACAGAAGGAGGGACACCTGGGCTTTGCTTTGAAGCGGCGTGAGCCGTCTCGGCCGCGTCTTTCGCCACGATGACTTGTGGGAGTGTGGCGTCTCCGACGCGGAGCCCCTGCTGCTCATCAGGCTGCGGTTGAACGACGTGTCCCAGTCCTTGGACAGCCCGCTCTGCCTCCTCTGCTTCCATGGTCAAGGGCGAAAGGTCGTCCGCCACGGCCCCACCGGTGACGCCGGCGTAAGTCTTGACACACTCGTCCCCGTAGGTGACCAAAACGATAGCACACCGAACACTTTGGCGAGGGGCAGTTGCGTCTTATGTGCCCGGTGCGCTTACAACGAGGGCACACGGGCGCGCGTCCGGGGATCACAATGAGGACGTTGCCTCCCTGAAGCCTCAACTGGTGTGGCATGCTGTCGGGCGTGACACCGTTCTTTAGCGTCATGCGTACGATGCGCGTCGTCGATTCGATGGCCTGGAATCCCTCGACACGCCACTTTTCACGAGATACTTCGCCCACTTTCCCGTATGGCTCGAAGAGCTTGCTCACCGCTTCGTCGGGGACGTGGTAGGGGACCCAGTGAACCCGAAGGCGCACCTCGGTGGAGCAGGGGTCGATGACGACGCACCGTAGGTTCTTGATGGTCAGCTCCCCCAAGTTCACCAGGCGCTCCCTGGCCTCCTGCGCCCGAAGGGTAGCCAGCCACACATGATTCATCTGATATGCGCCCAACGAGACGATATCAGACAAAACAGCGGTGCGCTTCAGTTCCTGGCGAAAGTCTTCAATCCGGTATGGACGCCCCTTGAGGTCGCAGTGCAGCAGGACAGAGTTGACACAGGTTGCAGCGGTAGGTACTGGTGGCAGTACAATCCTGTATTCTTCCGTAGAAAGTACGGTGGCAAAAGACATACTACCACGGCCGTCAAGGGCCGTTATCGCCGCTCCGGAGGAGCTAGTCATTCTGCGACCGTCGCTATCGGCAGCCGGAAACAGAATCCAGGCCACGCAAGGCACGTTTCTTTTATATTCTTTATTGGGGACACGTAAGGCACACTTGCACGGCATGGGAACGAGCGGGAGTGTATAAGTTTCGCTATCGCGTTCCACTCTTAAAGGCGCAGCTTAAAGGCCCGTTCACACACTTGCAACCGAGTACGACCGAGAGACGAGACCTGTTGAAACCTCTTAAAATTTCTTAGGACGAGGGAACACACTGGCACTCTGGCGCCATCTATGCGGTGACCCTGGAACTGCATTTCACAAGAGGGAAGGTTTTGCAGGCTTTCCGAGGTCAAATGTGCGTAATACCTATGAGAAAGGCTCGTTTATAACATTGACAAAAGTTTTTCGAGCCAGGAAAGAAAGTATAATGCGCGAGAGCAATAGAAAATATGCCTGACCGCCAAGTTTACACTGCTACCCAATAGGTGGCGCCAGTGTGTCCTCTCGTCGTAAGAGATATTAAGAGGTTCCAAGGCACTCTGTTTTTAGAGGTCGCCGGTGTGTGAACGGGCCTTAAGCGTCCTGCTGTAATTTTGTCTTAATTTGTTTCCCGGGTTCGCCGCGTAGGGGCAGAGATAAAGGCCTGGTGCCTGGCAAAGCCTCTGCCCCCTAAAATTCAGCAGCTCAAGAAAGTTTCATAATAACACAAAGGTTACAAAACATTACACATTTAAAAAACAAGCCAAAGAAACAAGAAGTAAACAAGAGTACATACATTTATTTGGTAAAAAAAATACTACAAAAACGTCACTAAATGTTTGTCTTTGTTAAACTGAAAACAAACAAAAAACTAGAATACAATCATATATCTCCGACATGTCAGAAACAAAAACAAATTTGGCCTGCAGAGCAAAATGCTACAAACGTACCTTTTAACTGACAGACCAACAGATAACGATAATGTTTTAATGATGCCGAAGTTTCCTTTTTTTATATATATATGACAGATAGCCGGTATGGGATACACACCGAAGAAGACCGCTATCCTCGCTGAGTTAAATGCCTCTGTTGTCGTTTATGTATGAATTAGGCAACGAGAATATAATTAATATATCATGTTGGCTAAGAATTAGTATATTTGTTTGACAAAAAGTATGTTATGAATTCGTTTGCTTTTTGCGTACGTTTATGATCAAATGCTGAGAATGTAATAATAATAATATAATAATAATAACAATAATAATAATAACAATGATAGTATAATTCCTCTGCTTCATAAACAAAAATGGGACAAAAGGCAAAAAGCGGCAAATTTGCAGTTTGACGAGGCCCTGCTGGTTCATTGGTCTATGATTTTAACAACACACTCTAAAAAAAGGGAGGAGAAATGGAGGAAAAGCGATGTTCCTCCGTGTCGCCAACGGAAGGGGAGGAAATCGCACCCGTTCCTCCATTTCACCGATTTATATGCAGCGCCACCTGGTGCCGGTTGAAAAAGGGACGAAAATTCCTCCCCCATGTTCTCGGCGGCAGCGGCGGTCGTACCGCCGCCACCCTGCTCGCCGCTGCCGCTGCGAAGATGTTCAATGGCAGTGACGGCAACTTGAAGGCTTGGTTACCGTCACCTTGAGCAATCCCACTACTGCCCATGCGCGATGCTAGGAGAGAAAAAGCGGAGCTGCGGGGGATATCGGAGATACACTATAGTTTAACAAAAAAAGCGCGGCGCGTAGCGCGGCGCGTGTCTCGCGAGAATGTGCTCGCTTCGAAATCGCGCTTGTTCATGGTGGATAAAACCATGTGGCTGCGATAAGTACAGGTGGCGACTTATCACTGGCATGGCAAGTACGACCACTTTCGTTGCGTTACTTGATACATGACAAGTAGACATAGTAAATCTGGAGCGAGGGAACAGGAAAAAAAAGGCGGACAGACACGAAACTATGTCTATCTATCCTTACCAAGCTCGCCTGCCTCATTTGCTTTAACTTTGATAAGAAGTAGGGCGCACAAGAAATAAATCGTCATAATCATGGAACTTTTTTTTTTTTTTTGCGTGATTACGTAGTCGCTAAGATCGCTGCTCAATTGGAGTCGACACGTCTCTACGTTCACAGCCCCGTCACCTTCGCGAGAAACATATACTCTTGAAATAAAGCGTAGTACTATACAGCGAAACGTAATCCGTGCGGCGTTTATTTCAGTTCTGTGTAAAACAGAACAGCATATCCAGTCGATAGGAAAGAGCACTGCGTTGCGGCGAGCGACTGCGTCCGACACACAGGTAGTTTTAGAATAACGTACGCAATTTTAGCGCACGCTAGCGCTAAATTTAGCGCTTGTATTAGCGCGCTCGACGCAGAGAGTTTTAGAATAGCTTTTTCCCCGTCGCGACGCAAAAGCCCAAGCCTCTCGCGCTTGCGACGCCACCAAGATACGGCAACACTTTTTATTTCACACACGAAATGCTGTAACTTTAGACAAAAAAACAAGTGTTTCGGTCCACAGTAGCATTTTGAACATGAGAATGCGACGCGAGCGGTTGTGGGATTCTAGTTTACCCCAAAGTCCTCAGTGAGGGAAATACCCACTCCGCAAATCGTCGGTTGCAAAATGTGGGTTTCGACTTACCTTGCTGATCACTGTGAGCGTGTGAGGCAACACCCACTCCGTAGTCCGCTGCTATAGCGGCTACGGCGGGGTCCGTCCGCTGACTGCCGTTAGGCTCCGATGGACGGGAGAACACACCAAACACAGGGATACCGTAGAAACGTGTTTATTGGCCTTACGCCACACGCTTTGCGACCGTAGGCGGAACAACAGAGAAATGAAGGTTGGCTCTGCCTTAATTGACAGGATCACCAGGAGGAGAGTCCGCGCTGCCGTAACTGGCAGGATCACGGAAAAGGGGTAGCAGTAAAATAACGATGAATGCTCCGTCGAGCGTAGCCACCCCTAACGAAGAGCCCCGGCCACAGAATGTGGCCGGCTTATGTAGCCTGCGGGAAATAGACGCGCTCGGGGAGGCCGGTGAGAAGGTCATTCGAAAACGGGACGCGTCCATAATCACTCCCAAGGGTGTGCCGATGGCGCGTTCACCCAAAATGGGCAAGGGAGAGACGGCCTCTTTGGGGAATTCGACCTCGTGGTTCCTTGTATCCGAGAGACCGACGCCATTTATGACAACGACTCCCACGGCCTGCTTGAAGCTAGGCCTAGATAGGGATAAAGGGAACCCAATGGTTCCCACACGGTTGACCGGTCGTGTCCGCTTGCGTCGCCTCGGCAAGAGAGGTCTCGTGTACTGACCTTCGCACATCGTACTCTTCGCCGAATAATGTTCGCGCGTCGCAAGCATCAAGTTGCCGGTGATCGTTGCCAAACCGAGTACAATGTCGTCCCGTATTGAAAATCGCAGTCGCGAGGGATACCGCCCGACGTCGCACTCACGACGCCGCCAAAGCAGCCGCCGACATCCTGCAAGCCGCCATTTTTTTAACTCTGCTCGTCTTGGCTTTAGCCAACTTGTCATCACGAATCCTCCTTGGAGAAGCGCAAAGACTCTTTGCGTACGCACGCTATTTTCGGAGAAATAGCGCACGCTACAATTGCGCACGCAAAGCGCAAAGCCTGGTTTGCGTTCGGAGCATGCGCAGTGGCGACGACGCTATTCTTTGCGCGCGAAAGCTTTAGCGTGCGCTATTCTAAAACTCCTAATAATTAGGGAGTTTTAGAATAACGTACGCAATTTTAGCGCACGCCAGCGCTAAATTTAGCGCTTGTATTAGCGCGCGCGACGCAAGAGAATTTTAGAATAGCGTTCTCCGTCGCGATGCAAAAGTCCAAGCATCTCGCGCTTGCAACGCCACCAAGATACAGCAACAATTTTTATTTTCACACATGAAATGCTGTAACTTTTGAAAAGAAAAACAAGTTTTTCGGTCCAGAGTAGCATTTTACACATGAGAATGCGACGCGAGCGGTTGACCAGTCGTGTCCGCTTGCGTCGCCTCGGCAAGAGAGGTCTCGTGTACTGACCTTCGCACATCGCACCTTCGCCGAGAAATGTTCGCCCGTCGCAAACATCAAGTTGCCGGTGATCGTTGCCGAACCGAGTACAATGTCGTCCCGTATTGAAAATCGCAGTCGCGAGGATGCCGCCGACGTCGCACTCACAGCGCCGCCATCACTGCAAGCCGCCATCTTTTTAACTCTGCTCGTCTTGGCTTTAGCCAACTTGTCATCACGAATCCTCCTTGGACAAGCGCAAAGACTCTTTGCATACGCACGCTATTTCCGAGAAATAGCGCACGCTAAAATTGCGCACGCAAAGCGCAAAACCTGGTTTGCGTTCGGAGCATGCGCAGTGGCAACAACGCTATTCTTTGCGTGCGCAAAGATTTAGCGTGCGCTATTTTAAAACTCCCTACTGTAGTCCGTCAAGATCGGGACAACGACCAGCTTGCGGGAGCACCGCGTTTTTTTTTTCTTCAAAAACCATAGTTTTGCACAAGGAATGGCACTGAAATGACGATTCGGCGAAGGAACGAAGCAGCGGATCTGGGAAACAAGGTCAATTATTCATTCGGGAAGAGTCCACCTGGAAGAAAGGGTAGTACAGACATTCCATTCTGGTTGCGGGGCGAAGTGGGGGAGGGAGGTCAGATCCGCGTCTTGAAGGAAGGGATGATTCACCACAGCGGACGGTACACCGCCGCTTTTTAGTTTGTGCGGCATCTCACTGCTACTGTGTGCGACATATCAAATAACGCAGTCACAAAAAAAAAAAAAAGAAATTAAGTGAAAAGAAAAATCCCGTCGCACTTTTGTTTTATTTTATGTGGCCGACTTAGTTCGTTATCGCGTGGTTCCTCTCGTGTCGTGATACGAGCGCGGCTGTAGTACACGACCAAGTCGACCCGGCGTTAAAGACGTGAATTTCAAGTCTACTCGTCGCGAATGTACTGGACATACTTTTAAAAGAAGCAAGGACGAACATAAGCTTACTCGGTAATAAATTAACGTTCTATTTAGATAGCGACATGACTAGAAGATAACTAACAGTTGTTATACAAACTTTTATTTTAGCTTTAGTGTCCGAAATAGTTGCTTTGCGTTAGCTTTCGTAACGCTATATTCTGCAACGGGTTGCAAACGTTCTTTAAAACATGAAAACGCAGCTCCGTATACGGTATATATAGCGGAGGCCATACCCATAACGGATTGCTTATTGAGTTGCGGAAGTGACTGAACGATCTACTAAAACTCTCAACACAGGCTTTTTTAACTTTCTGACTTGTGCAACGTGATGTTTTCAAGCGGTTGCATTATATCACCAAAGACATTTTCATTTTAGTTGTCTGCTGCCATACCAAAGTCATGGTTTGTGTGTCCTTATCACTCCTGGGACTTACTTTTTTTATAGGAAAAACGCTCCAGGTTAGAAAATTAAAACAATATTAAATTTCTCTGATACGGGTGACAAAGCATGACCCAATATAAGTTCTCTGCTGTTGCAAGGAGTCTTGTTAAAACCAGTAATATGTTTTGTTTGAAAAATTAATTGAAATACTTGTGCAACAATTAAAATTATTATTACCCCACCTAAACTGAAAATAGATTACACTGGCACTGAACACTCCAATCAAGCAATAGCTTGGTTGCAAATTTCAGTACCAGTGTACTGCATTTCAACACTGCATTGCCAACATGATTCTTCGAACTTATTAAAAAAATAATTATTACATTTTAGTTAATTAGCCTAATGATCTACATTTGCTTTGATCAGGGTGTTGAATTAAGAGATGGGGGCTACTCCAAGAGACAATTCAAAAAGTATTAAGCAGGAGTAATATTTATTCCGTCTCTCCGTGTTTATGCGACAAATGACGGCAGTCACCGACCAAGTCGGATTCAAAAATAACACTGCCATATATAGAAAGAGTGCGAACTTAGCGTAGGTACAGAGGGGTGGGGGTTCGGCGTCGCTGCGCTGTTGCTGTTGTGGGGTGTTCTGCTTGTGTTTCGTGCATTCTGTGTGTACTCTGTGTGTTCAGTGTTGTATGTGTATTTACCATGCAGCGCTTGAGAGTGGGGGACACTGGACAATAAAATTGGCGCCTCACCAACTTTTTTTTTCCTGTTGTGAGCGCCGTCTAGTGGAAGCTATATGAATTACACGGGGGGGGGGGGGGGGTAGTTTCCTTTATTGGGCGAAAAAGGTGGCGATTTTCCTCCCTTCTTAGGGGAGGAACGTTTTCTCCATGAGCAAAAATAGCTGGCAACTTTCCTCCCTTCTTAGGGGAGGAAATTTCCTCCCTCTTGTAGGGTGGCAAATTTCCTCTTTTAGAGAGTAACATAGGGGATATCTCATTTCCCCTTAGGCTTTAGGGAGGAGTACTACTCCCTTTTTTTAGAGTGTTTTAAGAGAGGTGACGTAATAACGCGCATATGTTTTAAATGTAGATGGTAATAAATATAAACAGTTATTCTGAAAGTGAGGAATGTATATCCTACGAAAAAAAATATTGTAATTCCTGGACTGGTTTCTACAAAATTAGTTAAATCCATGTGAACTAGCCATATCTCAATCAGCAATAAGTATGGTAAAAAAAATGTGCCGTTTTAAGAAGTGCTTGCACAAATTTTTCTTTTCTTGCAGCTGCACGAACAAACAATGCTATAGCACAATAAGAGAGAGCACGCAGACGGGCTAATAAACTTTTAACATATTGTAAACTCGAAAATTAAAAACAAAAAATTAACTTTATCGTGGCGTTTTCTTTACTTTTTATTCCTACGTCTAGGGCTTTCAAAGTGTTAAAATTTTATGTGTAATATCTTATGTTGCTTAAACATTACGTAGATCACAATCACGCCATTTTCGATTTCTATTTAAATTGCAGGTATGGAAGTCGGTGACCGTAAGTGCCGTTCCCTGCCACTTGACTGGTAAGTAACATTAAGACTGAAAGTGTAGTTTGCAATGCATGAGGCGATATATATCATATGTAAATATTCCTCCGCTGGGGCGTGCCAGATCCCCTTCGTTGGTTTTTTGGTACGTGGAACCCCCAAATTTGACTTTGACAATCAGCCGTCGAATTTGTGCCGCATATCTATGTGTACAGACTGGTTTACTTTTACTACTAATTAACACAGTTCTAAGTAATTGTCGGGTCACTTGTAAAACCTATATAAAGCTTAATTTAATTAAGAAGTTCATATTTTACTTGTTGGCTTAAGTGACTCCTTTATTCGAAGCTGCCATTAAAGCCATAACAAAGCTACAACTATTCCGTGAAGTTTCTAGATGTTTTCTTAATTGCAGCAAATTGAAGAAACATAATATTCCCCTATTGAATAGTATGGTTCTTTGACGTTTAACATTCCGCAGAGGCCATAAAAGTAGTATTTAAAACATGCCAGTTTTAGCATATTCGAGCTCCTTGCTTCCTTTTCTTTGTTAGTACTTCAGTGCTTGGAGCGCGCCTCCGCCTGGTGTGTTTACCACGTCCAAAAACGTGGTCCCTCGATTTCCACCTGATGACGTCATAGGAGTGTCACGCTGCCGCCGGCCGCGATCCTAGCGGTGTCCCAGCAGTGGCGGTGGATGTGGCGGACGCCTGTTCTGCTGCAGGTCGCTTGCGTGCGTGACAGTCCACGGAAGCTTTGACAGCCAGGAGTTGGGACGCCGTGAGAGGGCGGCATTCGCGTTTGCTGGTGCTTTTTTTTCTCTCGGAAATTCTATACCCAATTGCCAGGATCGCGACATCCGACAGCGTAACACTCCAGCTTTAGTGACGAAGTTTATTTCGGCTTCAGGACCATTTTTCATGCATGGGCGGCATAGGACGCTAAACCCAGCAGCCAGAAACACGTTCGAGGCACCGTGGCAGTACTATTTTACGTGAAAAACGAACGCTCGCGAGAAGTTTAGAGTGTGTGTGATTTAGAAAGCACCAATTTCTTTTCACATTTATATTGTGCAACCAAACATCGCAAAAAGCGCGAAAGTCGTAAGCAACCGGTAATGGGGGCTGATCGTGGTCGAAGCCTTTCATCTACAGTTTTCTTTGACCTGAAGTATGTTTCAAGGTTGTATCCATAGCCAATCGCTATGGCGTAAATTTTTAATTTGCATTGAACAATTAATTTACACGTATACGTGACGTTAAAATATATTACAATATATTCATTTTGGTAACCAGGCTCTCTGTCGTCCCAAACGGGATTATGAGCGAAAGCCTCATGGCACTCTTTATGCTGTTACCAATAATTATTATGCCTATTTGCATAATTAGTACATCTGTGGATTTAAAGCTTTAATCGAATTCTCTTGCCCCCCCCCCCCCCCCCAGCTTGCCAATTGTTTGCAGCTTACGAAGTTCGCGTATCATACTTTGTGAACGAGAAACTTTCGATGCAGGTCTTTTAACACTTTCTCTGGTCAAATAAAATAATCAGTCAATATATTACGGGCACTTTGTAAATCCCCTGCATTAACAATAAGGCACACATGAAGGAGCAGGATTGTGCTCTAACGTGCTCGAGTGATCTGAGTGTCAGCATACAATGTCTCTCCAGTTTCTTATCAGCGGTTACTCATCCGGCAACGTTATCATATGTTCCGTAAAACTCCAACTCCGCTCCCTGATAAAATTTCTCCAAGGAAAAAAAAAAAAAAAAGCACACGCGCAAAGTAGGTAAGCACTTGGCAACAATTTGGGAAATTGTTTCGCTTTTGCGCTCCAATGTCTGCTGAAAAAATCAACCACTAATTTGAATGCACCTGGGAATATTTTGACAAGACAATATGGAACTTGTTTAGATTCTATATTACAGTGACTGTATCAATAAATATATTTTCAGTTTATTATCAACTAAAGTTTCTAGTGAGTAAGTTGGTTCACATTATTATTAAAAAAAGAGCCTACGCATAAGTAAGTGTTTGAAGGACAGCCAAAAAACTCTAAACTACCTCACAGTAGAGAGTTTTTACAACTCAAGGAAAGCCATTCAGCTGCTCAGCGTACCACGAGGAAGTTTATTTCTAAATGTGGACCCAAAAGGTAGAAGACGTGTTCACTATTGGGATTCGGAAAGCAACCAGGATTACGTCCTAAAAACTTCAAAAACATCCACCTCTTTTTTTTTAGATGCGGAGCATCTCTTGCTTGGGTCTATGTCCCGCGGCGTTGGCGTCGGCGTCGTAGTCCGCACTCACAATACGCACGCGCAACTCTCCTCCTTCCTCTCTCCAACAGCTGCGCGTTACTCTCTCCGCTCTCTCTCTCTACCAGCTGCGTGCACTGCGCGTGCGTTCGCTTCTCCTCACACCGCGCGCGCCCGCGCAACTCTCCTCCTCTAGTCTCCTCTCCTTCAAATGTCAAAAAAAAAAATAAACGACGAGCGGCGAGCGTTTCAAGTTTCTGTGGCACCATCTCTCGACGTGAGCACGCAACTGACTCTTTCCTCGGAACCAACACGATGCTCCGCATCACGCCATGGTTCCCCTCGGGAAGATGGTGTAATTTTTTTTTTAATGCCGGCGATATGGTAAGACATTGATAAACATCCTGTTTGTTAACGATTATTGTTTTTGTTCTCCTTTCTTGTGTGACAAAGGGAGGAGGGCCCAAACTATTCACTCACTTTTCTCACTTTCTACACACCTGGTCTAAGGCCTTTTTGGGAGTCTCAGCATCTGCATCTTCGAAACGGTAGTCTCAGACGGCTACACGGAGAGCAAGTGTTCCAGGAGTGGGGAAGGGGGTGGGGCACGCCAATCAAAAGGCAACGCAAGAAACGCGCAGGGAATAAGCGATGACAAGGCAGCCAAGCTCGCGCCGTCATTGGTTGAGGTCGAAGGAACACCAAAGCACACGGGTGGAGTAAACGAATTCACGAGGTGCGCAAAGACAAATTTGCACGCCGTACAGTCGCTGGCAGCTTAACTACGAAACGCAGGGTGTGGCGAGTCCCGAACATCCAATCATGCCATCGCAGCCAATCAGATTGAGGCATTAGCGAATACGGCGAGCAAGTCGTCTGCCTCTTGCGCTATGAGTTGCGGTGACGTCAGAGTGACGCCGAGCTCTGATTGGCCTGATTGAAAGGATAGTGGGTAGACCTCAATGCTAGATGCCTTAATGTCTGCCCCCTATTTCTTTTGCCATTTAGCCAATACGACCTAGGCGATCTGGCATCCTCGATATCCCTGAGCAAGGGTAAAAGCGCTAAAAACAACGGACAAGTAAAAGGAACGAACAACACAGAGCGCTCTGTGTTGTTCGTTCCTTTTACTTGTCCGTTGTTTTTAGCGCTTTTACCCTCAAACACATGGATCAGCAACTAGCCCAAGTGCATACCCTTCTACCCCTGGGCAAGAAGCCGACGAACTTGCACTCCGCATGGAACCTTAATTCAATACCCGTGCCGCACGGCAAAACTTAATATTGTTTTAATTAATCATATTAAGTGATTGGCGAATGAGCTTATGATCGTGACTCAGCAGCTATCGCGCGCATGAACCACTCTTGGCTGCCAGGAACGCGCGCGCGCGCTGATCGGCCGATCAGATGATGTGTATTACCCTCGAAAATTACATTACAATTCTGTCAAGTGTGGCCGAGAGGTAAAAAAAACACAAAAAACTAGTTTATGAAACGTGCTTGTCTCGCTTTTTTTTTTTTTTGCTTCGTCTTAGACACTCTTGAACGACCTTTATAAAATGAAAGACGTTTACAAATGTATTGTGAAACTAGAGCGCAGCTCTTGAGGAGGAGGAGTGGAGGGTACGGAGGGGAGGGTATGCCCCTCCTCCTCCCCTCTCCTCCCTCTCCTCCTCCTTTCTCTCCTCCTGCCGCTGAATTTGTTCATGGGTGACGTGACACAAAGTCGTGACGTCATTTTCTCCGCTATATTTAGCGGGGAAACTGAATTGGGGTTGAGGTCATGTTACGTATATTTTCCGCGCTAAATTTATTCGGGGAAACTTAACCCACTAAATTTAGCGGGGAAACTGACGTCCCATAATGCAACGCCCGCGGTTACGCCAACGCCGAAGCCGCTCAACCCGGAAACGGGTGCCTCAGAGCTGCGCTCAAAAAAATCATTGTCATTTACATTTCCAGAGTGAACACCGTGAGCCAGTCATTGCGATTGGCGGAAGGGCATTGAGGAAATGGCGTATGCAAGAATTCCCTTTGAGTAAAAGACGTTACTTGTGCAGAAGCAGTGAGCGAGCGACATATGATATCACCCTCCTTGTCTCTGCGCTGATTTCGTGGTTTCGGTCAACGTGTATTCCGAGTTGTGTAATTTTTTCTTAATCTGGGGTTGACAAAAAAAGAAAAGAAAGAAAAAGAACACTCACAGCTGCATTAAGTTTGTCAGTAGTGAAATAAAGTGCATTTGAACCAATAGAGAGAAAAAAAACTGTATGTCCTTGCCAACAGTTGTTGGACCTTCTTCTCGTTACGTTTAAATTGCACCACCTAGTTTGCGCGCTTGGTATGTATGCAATATTGATTAAACTTGATTCTTTGGCATTTTTATACGAATATTTAAGTTCGACTATCTAGAGCTACATGACAATTTTATTTAAAACACTAGATGACTCCTAGTTTCTTAAAAACAAATCTCGTTTTCAAAGGGATACTACAACGAAATTTTGGCGCTTATTCCTTGGTTTATTCGCGTTCAATGGAAGATTATCACATCAGACACACCTATCTCTAGTTGAAAAAAACACAAAAAGAATTTTAAAACGAACTATACTTGTTTTCACCTCAAGAAGCGTAGTAAAAAAAGTAATGCTTCTTGCGGAGCATTACTAATGTCCCTCGTTATGCTGAGAATTGAGATATATGTAGGCGCATTTTAGATTAGACGCATGTGATCTTATCAAGACGTACACGTTTCAAACGCCAAAAGCATCGCTTCTTCCTACGACAACCAAATCTTTTAAGAACTATTTCGCGCGGCGTATGATTATTGAACAAAACGTCCTTTTTTCTTGAGGTGAAAACGGGTATAATCGATTAGCAAAGAGCACCTGGTGGATGCCGCTAACGCCTCGTTTGTAATGCCCGTCTAGGAACGTTGACAGGTAGTGACGGTGTAGCTGTCCTCGCCTCCGGTCACGACTAAAGACACGACGAGAGAAGAGCTGGAGGAGGAGCTCCCCTTTCCCCGAGACTCTCTTTTGTGTGTCCCAAAAGTCGCTATTGTCGCTCTACAAGATTATAGAAGATTACCCCATCATTCAAAATTCGTACAAAGACAGCTTTGGGGTTACTTGCGGTAGCCCGATCGCTGGTGTGCTTCGGCTGCTCTCAGCGGATGCTACGAGCCATCGGGGCCTGTCCAAGGCCGTGTGAATGTCACGTGACCTTCGAGAGGGGGCACAGCGACGCGCGGAAAGCGTATCACGGGCTACGTCCACAGAGCGGGATTGGCTGAGATAGCTCGCAGCGTCCGCTGCGTCCGGATGTAAGATTCCGAGACAAACTACGTCACGATTGCAGCGAATGTGACGTGGTCTCCGCTGGCTGCTCTCCAAGCGTTTGCCAGAGTGGGCCGTTTATGCTCAAAATACAGCCATCAGGACTCAAAATACAAAAGTGCGATTGTCATTTACAGATATAGGGGATCATATTGAGCCTATTGGTGAACACAACGGGTATATTTCAAATTTCGTTGAAATATCCCTTAAGGTGTTCTCATTCTGCATACTAAATGTAGTTTCCTTTAGAGATTATCTGTAAATATTCCAAAACTAATACGTGTCTTTTTTATTTTATTTTTTGCGAAGCTCAGGTATTTTTTTACGAACGACCAAACGTTACGGTAATAAAGCAAAACCAAATGTAGTTCAGAAACTTTAAATTTAACAATTTCTGAACCACATAACATAACTCACAGCGCGTGTACTAAAATTATGTTTCTTCTAGGGAAACAACTTCAGCGAGTCCTGCAAACGTCCTGGCACCACTTCCGGCACCCCAAACGGTGATCGTTCCCGAGGTGGCTAAGAGCAAAGGGGACTGCGTAATCTTCAGCCACAGGGTCAGTGCGGTATATATCCTCGCAAGTTGCTGATACATTTCCCTTGAAGTCGCTTGTAGCCTTCGACTGATATGTTTATCCTCCTACGCATATCCAGAGCCTTCTATACTGGGAGAGTTCGGCGGTGGGGAGGGGCTTACGTCCGGCTAGATTTAGCCGATTGAGCTTTGCTCCGGGTCCACCATGTTGTGCCGCCGAGCGAGTGGGGCTTCGTTGACGCGCGCTGATGCTCGCAGAGTTTTTGGCGCTACGCGTGTTTGTTAACATTACGAGAAGGTTGAAAAAGATGCATTTATGATGCAGTGCTTTATCCGTGTAAGCGTGAGTAAAAATAATAATAAAACTGCAACCCAATAATGAACGGCGGCCGTTCATAAACGGGCCGAAAACCGTGATATTTTTTAGCGTTCGGCGGCATCCTAAGTGTTTCAGAGCGACCATATTGTTGCTTTGAACACTCAATGAGAGTTTGTACTACCTTGTGAGCTTTTTGTAGCGTTGTGGCACGCAAATTTGATGTATGCATTTCTGGAGGCGATCCCCTTTTTTAACAAGCGGGTGTGCATTTTTTTTTTTCAGTTTTTATGCAGGAAAATAATTTTGCGTGGCTCGAATCCAGTATTTATGATATCGCTGGACATAATTACAAAGTGTTTGAAGAAAATGGGGTGCTACAGTGCTGTGGACTGCTCGAACAGCGCAAGAAAAGGTTCTGAAATGTACCGATTCCCGCAAGGGAAAGAAAACCGCCCGAGAAGCAAAATCTGGGAGGCCAGAATGAAAAGGGCTAACTGGAAGCCGACCTCGAGTTCTCGCCTCTGCGAGGTACGTATATTCCGTTTATAAGCTATGCATCACTTCACCTTATTTGCGACCGCAGCCGAAGCCAGAAGCGCGAGCATACAGCGTGAAGGAAAGCCCGCACTGCACGAGCCCGCTTTGCGAGTCAGGAACGCGCAAATCGTTGGGTTCGCGCTCCTAGCTTTGACTTCGCTCGCACCTAAGGTGAAACGGAGTATAGCTTATAAACGAAATAAACTTACCTCACAGAGGCGAGAACTCGAGGTCGGCTTCCAGTTAGCCCTCTTCATTCTGGCCTCCCAAATTTTGCTTCTCGGGCGGTTTTCTTCCCTGGCGGGAATCGGTACATTTTAGAACCTTTTCTTGCACTGTTCGAGCAGTCCACGGCACTGTAGCACCCCATTTTCTTCAGACGTATCGTCTGACGTGCTCAACAACCATTTCCGTCCGTGTCTTTCGCTCTAGGTTGGCTCTATCGAAAGTTCTACGCTACGTGTCTGCTACGGGCAGCGAGTAGGCGCGAGACTGGAAGGCACATCATGGCGGAACAGAAGATCGGAGTGCGACGCGCCTAGTTGCCAGACTGCTCGGGCGTTGTTGCCAGACTGGCGGCTGGATCAATAGACCGCCAAACTCTCCCAGTATAAAGGCTCTGCGCATATCCGGCCAACACCACCAAGAATAATAAAAGCCTCCACATAACCTCCTCTCCCACTATGAAACGTCATCAGAGTCGGATCGCGCTATCTCGGCTATTGGGCCCGATCCCGACCTTCGACGTGCTGATTGGACACGACTCCAGCCGAACACTGAAACAGGACTTGTGCCCAATCTCAGGCCTCGATCGATCTGACTGTGATGACGGTGCGGAGGCCTTCTGTGTATGGGTGGTGTTGATCCAGACCATGCATCAAAAGTGGTTCCGAAGTGGCAGAATATTTTGGTTGTATGCGGTGTGGTGAGCGGACGGAAGGGTCACTGTCGTTGTGGCGTCTCATGTCCTGTCCACTTTGGATTTCATCGTCTGTTTGGACGCAGTGCAACCTATAGCAGAACCAGCGTTGTCGCTAACGCACCAGACAGCGCAAAGGTATTCTTAATATTATACTCAGGATGCCCAAGCCAGGACGTCCGGTCATCCTTAGGACATCCAAAACTCATCCTCAAGCAGTCCAAAAGGATCTTTTGTCTGTCCGGAGCAGATACTCAGAATCTCAGAAAATACATTTCCATACATATAGAACAAATTTGTAGGACTGGGCGTCGAATAAAAATTTTAACCCGATTAATCGCCACCCTTTAATCGATTAATTAATCGATTAATCGGTCTCGTTCATTTCCATGCATAATAATACTGCTTAAAAATAGAAATTGCATCTTTTTTGTTTTTTGTTTTGCTGAATATGTGGTAAACGACGCAATAATTTTAATTATGAATCAACTTCGATGTACAGTTGAGAACAGTTCAAAAACACTCACACTCACAGATTACTACTTCAGCTCCATGAGACAAAAATGTTCGTTGATATTCTCCGGGATGGGCGGCTTCCTTTGATTGCTCACAGTAGACTCTGCAGCGCTAAACGGACACTCGCACGTCGTTGAAATCGCTGGGACATGTGAAAACCTTCTGCACTTGTATGAAGTTACAAATCTCCCCTTACAGTTTACCTTAAGTTAATATTTCACCTAACGTTTTCACTTCATATATGTGTGCTCGTCCATGTCTGCTTGGTGAAAGCATTTAATTTTTATTTAATTTTGGTTCGTCAAATTTTTACCGATTAACCGGTTAAACAAATTAATCGCGATTAAAGCATTAATCGATTAATCGGTAGGTTAATCGATCAATTTCCCAGCCCTACAAATTTGAGAAGTAAACTAAAAAAAAAAGAGACTAGAAAATGTAGAGATATGAGGAACTTAAAGGCTCTGTTGTTATGCTCCGACGTTGAGTGCAGCGAACGTTGCGTAGCGCAGAACGCGCGCCTTTCAAGCATTAGCCGGCGAGCATAAACTCGATACCTGTGACCAATCAGTATATGTGTGCGCAGCGCCACGCCTCGTCTGCTACGCTTGACATCTGAGTATAACAGATCCCTCAAGTGCTGATCATAGACTTGTATAAAAAAAATCGGAACCACGATGGTAGAAATCAATCACGTACGAGGTGGCTGCTCAACTTCACTTTAGAAGTTGGCATTACCCATGAGCGTGTCATTACACTCTTAGTGTTGTCAAAAGCAGGGTGTCAAATCGGTCATTATTTTGGTTCGGTTCGGTTTCGGGTTCAGTAGCATTGTATTTTGTTCCGGTTCGGTTCCGGTTTAGGGTAGCGCACAAAATATCACTCCGGTTACCGGTTTTAATGAGCACGAACCGGTTCGAACCCGTTCGTAACTCGACCTTTGAATATTGACCAAGCACTTCCTGCGGCCTTTTCTGGGCACGAGATACTTGCAATAGACCCATCTCAACACTATTCCCTCTTCAGGTAGATATAAAAACCCTGCACAGTGACTTGCGCAAAAGACACCATTAATGTGGCAAGGCTATTACTTGTATATTACTGTTCTTAAGCGAACTATATATAAGCGATCGGCACTCCATTTTTATGGTGTCTTTTGCGCACGCAGCTGTGCACTATTTCAAACTCTCCCAGAAGAGGGCGTATTTTCGGGATGGGTCTATAGATCTTTCTAAAAAAGAGCTTGTGGCAGGTGCCATCTTTAGTGTTCGGGCGTATAGCACGTGCTTTGCTCACTTTCCGAAGCGACAAACACGCACGTGCTGAGCTGTGAAGATCGCACGCTGGGCTGTGATTTTGTAAACAGTAAAAAGTAGGGGTGTGCGAATATTTGAAATTTCGAATACGAATCGAATATTTTCCTTATTCGAAACGTATTCGATTCGAAAATTGCATATTCGGAAGTTCCTGAATATTCGGCCAAAGCCGAATATTCGGAAAAAACGGCGAATATTCGCCAAAACTGCGAATATTCGAGCAAGTAACGAATAACTTGCCTGCCACGCATTCCCCTATGAATTTGTTTATTCACTGAGAAAAGCGTATGATGCGTGCGTTATCGGTCTAGAGTGTTTCTATCTGTTTGATGGCAGCAAGACAGTATCAGTTTCGGTTTCTTTTCCACCAAGCCCTTTGTTTTGTGGCACTTTTATAGCAATATGTGATGTAATTGCGCGTTCTATGAATCGGTACAATAAAATAAAGCTCGAGAGTGAAATATAAATATAAAATAAATCTCGAAAGTGCTATCAATATAAATAATTGAAAAGTAAAAAAAAAAGAAGAAAAAGCTAGGTGCGAGTAGAACATTGCATCGCCATTGAAAACAACTCCTGCCACTCCCGCGGAGTCAAAACTAGGGATGTCGCGAACCTGCCCAGGTTCTAGATCGACCGAGTTCGAATTTTTCGAACCTTCAACGTGATGTTGGACAAAAGTTCGACTGAAGTTCGAATTTTGTGCGCATGCGCAAAAAAAAAAAAAAACTAGTTGATTTCATTTGGCGGAGGAAAAGTGCCATATTTGTTGGGTTTATTGGCATCGCTGGTTCATATTAATAACTAATGAAAGCATTAAAAGCGCAATTTTTCGCTTTTATATGGTGTAAACATTGGTAAACATTTTATGAAATATAAAACAAAGTACTTTCTAAATAATTGTTTCCCAAAATTCAATATATTTGTGTAGCAGCCGGGCAACACTGCCCATAAGACGAACTTCTTCGAACTTTAGTGAAATGTCGCAGGTTTCCCAAATGAACGGGTCTTTCTACTGGCGGAAATAATGTCACGGCGCGTAGGGGCGTTGAGCAGTTAATTTTCCTAGACGAGAATTTGTAATGAGTGCATTACTAGAAGTAGCTTTAGCCTGCTGCAGCCCAGTAAAAGCCAGTTGCATTGATTTATTTTAAAAAAAGGCAATAAAACCTGCCGTTAACTCTTGTTTTGCCATTTTTTTATTACTAGACACATATTCGATATTCGATTCGATATTCGAAGCCCGTTTTTTGTCTTATTCGTATTCGATTCGTATTCGAAAATTTCAATATTCGCACACCCCTAGTAAAAAGGTATCTAGCTGGATTGCTTGCCCTCTATATGTTTTTCTTTGTTTTGCTCTGCACACACGTGTGTTTTTATACATGCTACCTGTTTTCGGCACCCAGTAAGATGTCACAGCTATGCCCCTAAGTGGCTGACAGAGGAACGAGAGGAAACAAATGTGTCGTAAAACACAGAAACAGGGACGTCGAGTGCGCAGTTGGGGTAGTATACCGAATCCCGTTAAGCTGGGCTCGTGTATACATCGGCCAGACTGGCCGATGTGTCAATGACCGGGCACGTAAGCACACACGTATAGTGAAATGTGACTACATCTTGATAGTGCCAACAGCGGTTTGGGTTCCGGCGGAAAAACGCTGTTCTAAAGATCTCGTAGCGATGCTTTGTCCAGTCACTTTGACTTTTTATCGCAAACAACGCTCTATGCAAATGACCCGGTCTGAGGGACTCAGAACCACTTACATAGCATGGATTGTTAACGTTAAGTCTGTCATAATATTATAACAGTACTCACATTTGTACCTGTCAGCCACCGAAGGAAGTTCTGATAATGCCACCACAGCGAACGACGTTTCTCGACTGCTCAGTTGAAGACGATGAAAGAGGACTTCAAACAAAAATGAGAAAATATTTGAACAGGCGACATGCTGGCCTCCTTCCAGGGCGCGGCACGTCGGCGAATCATCGCCGAGTAACGTTGTCTCCGACGGCCCATGTTTTTCCTTTTCTTTTTTTTTTAGGTAACACTCCGAACACGTTGAAGAAAATATTGTTTGCCATTCAAAAAGACAACAGGCGACCCTACAAACTATACTTCCGATGCAGCGCGTTCCCACCTTCCTTCAGCGTGTCGACAGGCTGCACTCAAGCGGAAGGGCACGTGGTGCGCTATAGGTGATCGACTGGCTAAATGGCTCATCGACTGCAGCTGCGGTCCATCTTGAGGTCAAACATTCGCGGACGCGTAGGCCTACGTGCTTAGAGTGGCGCAATCCTCTCCGGCACACTGACATTTCGTAGCCAAGCGGTGCTTTGAAATCACCGCCGCCGCTACCGCGCCGCCAGGGTCAATCCAAGAAACAAAGTAAAGTTAAAGCTCTCCAGACGATGTTTTTTTTTATTATTACGTATGCAATAAAAACGAAATGTAAAAATATCTCACAGTATGTAGGACTACTCTTGGCAACATAAAAAAATACGCTCTCAACTTTTCCCATTTAGACCAATTATTCACACAATTGGCCCTGAACCGTTTTCGTTGAACCGGTAACCGCCACATCAGATAATGGTTTCGTTCCGGTTCGGGTTCAATATGAATAGGGTTGTTTGTTTTCAGGTAAAACCCGATTGTACCCGATTTTTACACCCCGAACATGTTTCAGGAGAATCGGGTTAAACCCGATTTCTCCCCGAATTCGAAAACCACATAACCAACCTATTTATTTTTACGCCGCACGGCGTTTACGGTACACACGCACTAGCTACCCTACCTCGGGACAACAGTGACTTATAGTTCACTTCGCAAGTTGCGTGCAGCACTGGGGACGCTACACGACTCTCAACCAACCGCCCAAGGAGCGTGCTTAACTCACCGTGACATTCTACGGAGGCCGGCTGAAGAAGGGCGCGACAATAGGCATTGGGGCCTCGGAGGGACGTACATTTTCGTCCACCCGCAGTGTACGCAGTTGGAACAGCCTCGGCACGGCCACGTAGCTTCGGCCCTGCTGCACGCAGCTTGTGAAATTCATTATCAATTCCCCTTCGACCAGTGAGGTGTCGACGACCCGTCTGGTCTCTCGGGTAGCATGGCCATCTAGCTGGCGTCCAACCTTTCTCACGAACAACGTCCGAGCCAGTCAGTCGCGTAAACAGATCAAGAAAACTTAACAGGTTTTTTCCATTGCGAAGTATCTGATTGAAGACGACCGTCCCTCGAACGGCCAGGGTTTTTGTTGACACCTGAAGGAAAGGAGGATTCCGTGGGCGGTGCTTACCTTGAAGCGACCGACGGCAATCAAAGCTGGAAAACCCTGATGTCCCCCGATTACCAGCTTGAAACAGACCCATAATTTTAACGCGTTAGCGTTAAAAAGCTCGTAATACGCCCCGATAAAAAATGAATGTGTTATTGAGTACATTTGTAAATTTAACCCGAAAAAACCCGAATTTTGGAACGTTTCCACAAAAAACCCGATTTCTCCCCGATTATCAGCTTGAAAAATAGCACCCGATTTTTACCCCCGAATTTAAAAAAAATATAAAACCCGAAAACGAACAACCCTAAATATGAAGCGTTCGATTTCGGTTTCGGTTTTGTTCCCGTTCGGTCAAAAATAACGGTTTTGATCCGGTTTTCGGTTCGGGTTCGGGTTCGGTTCGACACCCTGGTCAAAAGAGGGTTTTGGAAAAATAAATTAACGGACAAATATCAATGTAAAGCTGCAACATAAAAAAAAAAATTTCAACAGAAGTCCGGACTACGAAACGGTTCTGTTGTGAAGAAACTTTAGCTAATAAAAGTGACCCGATTCAAATGCCCACATTTGCAGTTTCCAGCGAGAAAAGAACTCGTCATCGTCAGTGTCGAAGAGTTCTTCGATGAGTGTGACGTTAATGACGCCCAGGTACGATTTCATGATGCACAGGTGTGATTTAGTGATGCAGGTGCGAAGTCGTGACGGCTACAGGAAGTAATGCCGTTCCCGCTTATCTGAACACAACAGATTCGCGACTGTGTGGAAATAGCAGCGATGAGCTTATCCTACCGAGCGCTATCGTAGGCTCTAGAGTTATACAGACTGGCATTGGTCGTAACGCACACCTTAACGAATCTCATATCGGGAGAAATTCGGAAGCTCCATACATTACACGCCGGTTGATTGTGCGTCAAAATTGCCGCTTCAACATCGCGACTCGAATAAAACTTAACATGAATGGTAAGCATTATGAGAAGAAAACGTAGACATTTACCACGGTTCGAGACATCTGCCGTATGAAAAGCCATCCCCACCGACCAAAGAAAAAGAACAAACGGAATGCACGGCGGCGGACGACTTCAATACATCAACGACGCAGATATCTAGAAAATAGGGAGTTTTCGTAGACCGCGTTTCCCCTCCGCTAAGCTCTCCGCAACGAAGAAGTTACTACTGCGCCTGCGCGCCGATAGCCTTGACTCTAGAGTTCCGGTTATCGTAGCGGGCTGCGGAGGGCTTAGCGGAGGCGCGGGTGAAAACGCGGTCTACGAAAAACTCCCTAATAATGGCTAACGAAGAAGTGCTCGCGACTGGCCTTGGCTTGACGAGAGGCTTGACGAGTGGATGGGTGATAGTGGCTCTACCCTTGGTAATGGGCGATAGCCTGCATTACCTAGCGTAGCCTACAGTTGACATGTCCCGATACTCGCGACTCCAACTAACTATAGGTGGCGCCACTCATTTTCCAAAATGGCGGTTATAGTGAGGGTCGGAGATGCGTGCCGCTGTTGAGCCTGTCTAGTGTGCTGGCTTCACTGAGCGACACAAATTATTTCTGGTAATACGAGGAAGCTAGGGTGTTATGAGCGCAGGTCACCTCTTTACCTTGAAAACAAGAACGGTGTTTAGCGTAATATTTACGCTAGGATGCGCGTTTTAATTCTGGAGCGAAACCGAAACTAACCTCTATTTTGGATTTAATTTCTCGATATAGGTCTTAATTTCGGATTCTTTCATAACTCAAGATCCAGGCTGATATTTGTAGTTGTTGTAGTTATTGAAACAATCAGTGCCGATATTTGTGCGTTCTCGATGCCTTTTCTCGCTCAGATAATTGTCATGGGAAATAATGAACTCCGGGCCTTTTAATGGGTTTTTGGGTATTTAGATGATTAATTGGTTTGACATTATTTCCAGCACAAGAATAAGAGAATAATTCAAATTTTTACAATATGTCCACTAAACGTATAAATTAATAAACGCTGTTCTCACTGCAACAACCCAAAGACGGAATCCGAGTCAGACAACTGAAGTGTGTGTGTGTTTTTTATAGCAACGCGTGACGCATAGGACTTTATATTACATCCACTGTTTAACTGTTTGTCTATCTTGATAACAATGTCAGAAGTTTTCATATGCTAAAAAGAAAACAAAATTATACCTTTCTGGAAAGACTATTGTGGTTAAATAGCGTATTTTCGTGATCTTGGCGTTAATTGGGGGCATACATTGCCGCGATTTGTATTAATAATAATAATATTAAAATTCAGATATTTTAATACGTAATTTTTCAAGCTCTAATATAATTTGTTGCTTATGATCTAATTTCAAACGCGCGAACAAATATGACAATCAAAAGTGTGCTAATTATCATCACTGGTGCCAATTGCAGCATTTTTAATTACGAAGGAATAAAAAAAATAGTCTAAAATCAATGAAAACAAGCTAATGTGAGAAATTCATGTAAAATTACATTAATTGGGGGTAAAGTATATTTTGCTATCAAAGTCGCGACTTTGGACAATCGGCGAAACGTCCAAAGTCGCCGCCAATATCCTTCCAAACAAAATGCCCAAAAGCAAAAAAAAAAAAAACATTTTCTTTTTAATTATTAGTTTTTCCATAACATTTAGTTAATTTCATTTTTACGCTCCGTCGTTTTGCCAGTCTCAGCCTTTCCAGTTCGAAGGAACGCCTGCCTGCTTGCACGTCTGCTCACTGCAGCACGTTTCGGTGAAACAGTAGTGAGTTTTAGTATTGCGTATACGAGCGAACGCAAGCGCTGTGTGTTTGCGTTAGCTTTGCGTGTTCCACACTGCGCGTGCGCGGAGCCCAAAATTGCGGTCTTGGATGGCGCATGGCGATGAGGCGCACGCACAACGTGGGACACGCAACTCTAACGCAAACGCACACCGCTTGCGTTTGCTTCTATGCGCAATACTAAAACTCTCCAGTAAGGTACAATCCGATACCGGCTGCAGCACTACGTTGGGACAGTGAAGAGTGTTGTTTGCATTCGGAAATGACATTTCGCGAGCCATGATCGCGACCAGTTCCGCCGTGCCCTCTGAGCAGGAGAATCGGGAGACCCTCACTAGAGCGCTTCCCCTTTCCGCCGCGGGAGGGCGAGCGTCGAGCTGGAGACGCGAATAGGCAGGAGTGTAAAATGTAAAAATCGCATCCCTTTATTCGGTGAATTTTTTTTCTTCAACTCTTTATCATGCCTACGTCTTTCGCAAGCTGTCATTTACACGCGATGACGGGAATACCTTATTGTATGCGAGCGCATGTGTTTGCATCTCTTTTGAGAGCGCCCCTCGAAAAGCTATGATTAAAGATAAATCTCACGATGGATTTTATGGGAGGTCTAGGAGTTACAAGTAACAGCGTTATAATGTAACTCGTTACTTTTTTGGTAACGTCGTAACGTACTCTCTACGTTTTCAAAATAGTAACGCATAACGTACTTACGTTACCTATTTCGAGTAACGGCTACCAGAGTTACATTACTGTTCCCATATTCTTCATATAAATTAAAACAAAAAACACACAAAACAACCTACACCAAAATTTCGTTTGTGTGTTTCTAGGCACCAAGACTTATGAGATTCTTTCATTCATCCCACATACCTTCGAGACTTTGCCTTTCGTTTCTTCACGCGAACACTCTCGCTCTCTTGAAATATGGCGCCTATGCATGCCATGTGACGTCAAAACAGTAAAACGCTTTAATTCATAAATAAAAGGTAGCGCGCGTAACTTTTTAACGGTGACGCGTTCCTTTTATTGGGGAATTGTAGTAGACCGTTTCCGCAGCCCGCTAAGCACCCGGATAGCGCTCCGTAATCCGCCACAAGACCTTGCACTATGCAGATAAGGCTGGCGGCGCGCATCGCGCAGCTGCGGCGTTTTCTTGAGGGATACCGTAGCGGAGGAGGAAAACGGTCTACTACAATTCCCTATTAACGCGAACCATTCATTGGCAAGGTGTTTGTCATTTCGTGAAACCCAGATAAAAGTGAAGCCTGGATAAAAGCGTGGCGGTTGAGTAGGGGGAAGGGGCCATCGCAGTAAGAGGGCGTTTGCGCCAAGCGCGAATCGAACCCAGACCATCTAGATTTTTAACCAAATGCCTTTCCAGCCTGTCCCGACACTTTTTTTCTTTGTTGCCAGCATGTCACGATACATTGCCCTGGGCTGCTATTATTACCGTGAAACGTTCTTTGACTATAGGTGTTCGGCATTTCCTGAAGCCAGGATAAAAACGTGGCCGCTGTGCTCGACACTGATTGGTTGGGTCCTCGTCGCGGAGTGGTTAACGGGGAGGTCATGTGACCAGAGGGGCAGGCGAGGAGGAGCGAGATAGGCGAGGATGAGCTCGACATCCTCCTACACCACCTTGAAGTCAGGGCCGTAGTGCCGACATTTCTGCGTCATCAGAGAAGGCCAACGCTAGACACAGATTGGAAACGAATGCAGCGTCAGCGCCCGGCTTCGGGTCAAGCATAGAGCAACACATTAAACGAAAATAGTGGCCACTCGAGCCGATTCGCGGTCCAGGAGCTAGGGACTACGACGACCGTTCAGTGGCACTGCAGTCACACACTTAATTTAGACATTTATCATATTTTCACCCTTGATAAATAACTCTACTCTATAACCTAACATTCCAAAATTAATAGTAGCTCCAAATACTTTTAAAAACAATTTCAACAGCTGCGGCTTTAGCTGCGGCTCAGTGGATGGCTTTGGGGCCGTCGACTCGGCGGACGGTGGCTTTCCGGTCACGTCGCGCGAAAGGTCGGTTGGGCTGCGCCTGAATGGCTCGTGCGGGCTTCTCGTCATTCTTCCGTTGTTAGAAAGGTGAGTCGTTTTACTGACACCGTATTTTGCTTGCTTTTGGCTATAAATGGACGCACGGGCTAAAGCGCGAGCTGATTGCTCTGGATGAAGCCTCGGCAGTTGCAATTGCGCGCGTGCGCCCGTGCAGCGAGAGCACCAGTCAAGGCACACAAGGCATACTCAATTTCATACCTCACGTGCATCGCTGTTCAATGCTAGCGCGAGCGCCTGGCTTTCGCGCCAGCAGCTTTGACAGCGTTGTACCTGGCGCCAGATATGAAGCAGGGTCACGGTGTAAGATACACTCTTAGGTGAGGACACGGCGGGGCTAAACGCGCGGCGCGAGGAATCGGATAATGTTCGTTCGACGGGCATCCGAAAGGCTGCATTATTCCGCAGCCACCGTGCCCGCGGCTGACAGTGTCGCCGGCGGCCAAAGCGGCGAAACTGTGCGAGAGCAAAAAAATCTCGTTGCCATGACACCCCGGTACACCGTGGTCTTTCTGCACGAGCGACAGCCTCGCTGGAGCTCTGCGCGTGTGGAGCATGAGGCGGCACGAGCCGTCTTTGCCGTGCCCACGGGTCGACGAGACATCTGCCGGCGCCGCTTGAAACCATAGTGAAAGAGGGAAAGAGAGAGAGTGAAAAGCGAACTTTATCTGCACTGCGAGAGGAGCGCGCTGTCTGGCTGTCCTCACCTAAAGAGGTGAGGACAGCCTTATCTTACACCGTGAGCAGGGTACAGGTAGCCTTCATGCGCGCTTTGCTTAGGGCGAGGCCATCCTAAGCAAAGCGCGCTCACGAGGAAAATACAAAGAAATGGGGTGTGACAATACCGTGAAGGCTAATCTTTATCACCACTCCTTTCGCTTCAAAAATTTTGGTTTCCAAATTGCTATGAAATGAAGGCACTAAATTCGCGTAATCTCAAATCGACTTGTGCTCTTTTCGTTTCCCAGCTGATGCCGCCAGGATGTTTGGCTACGGCAGCTACTGTTGAGTAGCCTGGTGCGGAAACAATAAAAGAACGCGCAAAAAGCCAGAAACAAAGTTCTTCCGAGTTCCATGAGACGACAGGTTGTTGGTGATTTTATTTTTGCTTTCCAGAATGTCGTGCACGGTTTTTAAAAATGTTTTGCAGGATTCGATTGTGCTGGCACCTCCGTTTCATAAATAGAAACTTGGATAAAGTTCGCTTTCATTCTCGCGTCTCTGGTGTACAGCTTGAAACGTTCAGTGGGTAGAACTTCATTCTGGTGATGTGTTTGAGCCTTTATGTTGCATATCATAAGATATCTGCAAGAGTAAAATTCATTTTATTGGGATTTTATTGGGCCGTGCAGACTGCGCACTAGCCATTTGTTTGGATTATTTGCAGCAAGTAGGTTGCACTCCACTCCTCTACTGGTCTATTGTAGTCACTGCTTTTTTAGATGGTCATGTCTGTTATTTCCTATTATGGTCATGTGGAATGTGTAAGTTCCCGTTTTAATATTTGTTAATACTCTCTTAGGTCACTCATTTTGGATGCAACTTCCTTTTCTTTTGGACATTGTTTCTGCTTTACACATATGTGAAGCGTGAAGGAGATTGAGATCAGGGTGTCTACCAACCTGGCAAGCCTGAAATTCTCAGGGAATTTCGGATCACCTGGAAAAGTCAGGGAATTATAAGATAAACTGTGAAAAGGTTGGCTAAATCAGGGAAAGTGACCAGTGAAAGTGGCACGGTGTTGCGTAACGAAGCTTGGCGATGAAGTGTCGCCACGGCTCTGCTGAATAGCATTGCCCAAAATGTCATCCTTCGAAGGAAGCAACAGTCGGGGAATTTTATCGAAATAGTCAAGCAAAACCTAGACAAATCATGGATTCGGAAGAAGTTATTTGGTAGACACCCTGTAAGATGTACTTAATTAGGCAGTGCAGATTGCATGCCAAGCTTTGGTGGAATTGGTGGAATCATTTAGGGTGAGTGGTTTGCAGGTAGACCGGGCACCAGTCTGCTTGTAGCAGTCTTGTCAGTCATTTCATGTGTGCTTTTATGGTAGTGGTCATGTTAAAACTTACATGTTACATGTGACATGTTAAGCGTTACATCAACGTAAAACCTGCATTCGTCCGTCGGTTGGCTTTCAGTTCTTGTTATTTTGGTCATTATTGTTACTTAAATCGGTAGGAGCAAGGGATGTTTAATTGTGCAGTGCAGGATGTGTTAGGGTTATTGACTATGTCACAAACTAAGTAGGTCTATACTAGTGGCAATCTCGTTTAGGCATTTACTTGTCATTTACTTGTCTGTTTTTTCTCATTGTGGTCATCGTGCATATCAGAATTCTTCTGATTAACCTTTTTTGCATACAAATTCCATTGGATCAACGAGCTTTGATACTGCATGTCCAGTTTTTTTTTGTATTTGTTGCTGATGCTGCATTCGTTATATATGTGTGTGCGCCTTCCATGGAACTTGCTTGAGAATACAAAACAGGCTTTCAATCCAATTGCAGTTGCAATTCAACTAGTTTGATCAGATTTTCATGCATGCCGTAATATGCTTGTCGTTTTTTTTTTTGTAGGATGTACTGTTTGTGAATCCTTGATACACGTTGCTTGTGTCTTGTAGTTTTTGTAATTATATACGAGGCACAAACTGCCCATCATATTTTTTGGTAGCGAAAATAAACTTCGTTGATTACTCCCTGGTGGTGTTCTTCTGGGCAGCACAAACCTACACGGGTTTCCTGGCCTGTAAAGTCAGTGTTAATTGTATATAGTATTGTCCGTTAGTTGTCCGCATTAGGATTCACACATACGTGTAATTAGTTATGGCTGAAATTTGGCAATGCGGGAATAGTAGAAAAAACATAACTCGCGGCAAACCAGATGGCGCAGGCTACCGCCCAACACACTACGCCAAACTAGATATCCATTCTTCCGGTAAGTTTTTTTATTGTGACTTTATTCATTCAGTTGGGGACTACGACGGCCGCTGGGTGGGCTCCCTGCCAGCTAAATGGGACGCTGGGGCCTATGGAAGTATCCCCTCTTTACCCTGTGTAGATTACTCTATGGGTCAAGTTTGAGACGAGCTTTGACGTAATCGTCCTGTCCATTTTGTGCCCACCGATTGCCTTCGCTGACGACGGTATCTCTATCAACACTACGGCTTTGTTATCTAGGAGGTGTTGCCACCTCTGAGCACTGAGGGAGAGATGCTCGCGAGTACGGACGGGTTTGGTAGATTGCCAGGTTTATCGTCCCGATTAGCAATAGTATCGCTTCATTCTAGCAACAACTGCCAACTGTACACATGCCACGCGTTAAACTGTCTGGTGAAGAGCGTCGTGAACGGAGGCGTCTGGTAAATCAAAGTATCGTTAAACGTTTGCAATGCAAGTACGTGTCACGTTTCTATATAGAATAGACCTCTTTCGGAAGTTCGCGCCAACGCCTGTCCGCCATTGCCCGATCGCACACTTTGAGCGTGTATTGGACGCGAGGGCTGCGTCGGCGTCTGACGAAGAATCGGATCCAGTCACGCGCTTCCTGTCCGAGCTATGGCGACCGTCAATGTTGCTTGATGTACTTTTGAAACAGGGTCAATTGCCTAGCGATTTGTCATAATTTTATTCGAGGTAACCTGTCTGTAACGCGTTCCTTCAAAAGGCAAGAAACGATCGCTACGTATTTCATTTTTTTCTTCTTTTTTGTTTCGGTAACGTACGCCTACAACCCTGAGAAGAATAGCCGTCTGCCGCATCCACTGCGGGGGTGGATGCGTGGCTATTCTTCTGTGACACCGTCAGGATCCCGACAGGCAAGCGAGTGACAACCGACAGGCAAGCGAGTGACACCTTTATGACATCATCAGGCTAAAATCGATCTTTTGAGGATGTGTTCAACACATCAGTTGGACACACGCTCCGCCGGGAAAAATAAACTACTCAACGCTGAACTCTCATTCTCCGTCCAAACCGAACGCTAGCGGTCCAAACCATATGCCAAAGTTTCAGCATTCACCGTTTTTTTTTTGTTCAATATTAATAAGTGACCTTCAATAATTTTAAATGGGGAAATAGGGCCCATTTTTGCTTGTTTTCAGTAACTGGCGCCAAAGAGCTCCATGTATTAAAAAAAAAAAACGTTGCCGGCCGCCTAAAAAAAAAACAAAAAAAAAACTGGCTTATCTTTTGAATAAAAAGACGGTTAGTGCTGAAACTTCGGCATCTGGTTCGAACGTCGAGCTCTATATTTGGGCAGAGGATGAGCGTTCGGCGATAAGTAGTTGATTTGGTAAGAAAAAAAAACTGTAAAAATATTTGGGACACTTTGTAGAAGTAGTCAAAAAGCTACAGTAATCAACGGTGTAAGCTTTCGTTCTGCGGTGCACAATACTAAAAGCTTTAGGTTATGATGAGTTTCTACTGCCTCTAGAGTACGGTTACTTTCTTTTCTATTTGTAAATTATATATTTGTCGTCACGCCAAAAAAGAAAACAAGTCTTGTGCAGGATTCATACGGTCTACGAAATAGTACTTATCAAATTTGGTTGAGAGAGGAAGAAATAAGGCTTTTTGGATTTAAAACGTGTGTGTTTTAATAAAATCAAAAAATAACCTATCTAATACGCGCACAACAGTGTTCTTGATTACGTTAGCACGTGTTGAGAAAAAGAAATAACGGCAATAATATTTTCTAATTGTTTTTGTATGGATGTTCCCGTTCGAAAGGAATGGCTTTCACAATTGACTAAGAATAAATTTCTATATCTTCAAATAATTTTTTAAAACATAAAATAATCTCATTTCAGACATTCAATCATGGGGGTTTCGAGGAGCGGAGAGGAGCAGAACGAGATGTCGAAAAGGTCGAGTCAACCTTCAAGCGTCTGGGGTTCCGGTGCCAGCCATACGAGGACAGGAATACACGTGAAGTCAAAGAGGCGCTAGAAAAAGGTGGGTTCTCTCAGTTAATTAAGACAGAGCCAACCCCGAAGAAAGCAAGACTCGTGCACAAAATATTTTGACGTCCTCACAGCAGTGAGATCGGGCAAAGACGCAGATTGTGCACCAGTGCTCCGCCACCGTTCGGTTGGGCCTCGTCATGGCCAATCGTAGCGTTGAGTCCAATCGAGCCTAATTTCCGACTTTGCACCATTCAACTGTAATGACGTTCCGTGGAGGAAGATGAGGAGCTCGACAGGCCCTGTCTATTTTAGGTGTGCTGGCTAAGGCTCCTGAATAAGAAGGGTATACTGACATCACTCTTCTCCTTTAGTACGCCCACTTTTTGTTTTAATTTCTTGCTTTCTCTGAAGTCACCGCTATTAAGAACGTTCCAGGACAGTAGTTGGCGTTTCTACACTTGGTTTATTTATTTATTCATTCTAACCCTAAAGGCCCTTTCGGGCGTTACATAACGGGAACGTGATAAAAAGAATCGTACAGCTCAACCAAGTGGCAACAAAAAGAGACATAGATAAAAAATAAAGATAAAAAGCATACATTTTAGGTACGGAGCATTTGGCGCCATTTTGGCCTTCAAACATAAGATACGAAAAAGATGGCGCACAATAAAAACATGTACGTCAGACAAAATACACTGACAAAAACAAATATTGCAGGGATACCCAGACTATTCAAGGTTTCACATGTTTAGAGCGGAGACAAAAGACTGACGGTCATTGATGGAGGCAATTTCTCTGGGGAGGCTGTTCCAGTCCGTTATAGCGAGGAGTACTGGAGAGTTTTTAAACATGTTGGTTCGTGCAAATATAGGGTTAATCTTGAAAGGGTGATTTAAGCGGGACGATATATCGTGAGCCGGTAGTAGGAAAGGGTTCCTAAAAGGCGAGGGACTGTAATAAAGTTTACGAATAGACGAAAAGCGTGCGAGGTGCCTTCTTAGTGTGAAGTTTTAAAATGCTTACACTTGTCAATCGGGAGTAGTCGCAAGCTATACATCTAGCAGCTTTGTTTTGAATAGATTTAATCTTATCTGCCAGATAGGTTTGATGAGGGTGCCAGATGACTGATGCATACTCAAGTTGGGATCTGACAAGGGCAGTCTAGGCAAGAAGTTTTGTATCTGAATTTGCTTGGAAAATTGTTTGTTTGAGAAAGTCAAGTGTTCGCGGCGCCTTGTTAGCAATGTGTTCAATGTGAAGGTTCCATGTTAAGTCCGATAAGAGATGAACACCAAGATATTTAAAAGATGAGACATTTTCAACGGCGTCACTACCAATGAAGTACGTGCGAAGGTTGAGATGTCTTTTCATGGTGAAGGTCATAGCTTTTGTTTTACGTGTATTTATTTTCGTCTGCCACGTGTCACACCAGTTTGAAACTATGCCTAAGTCATCTTGTAAAATCGTACTAACGTGAGGGTTCATAACGAGGCGGTAGATGACGCAATCATCCGTGAATAGACGAGCGCAAGATTTGAGGCTAGAGTGATGATCATTGATGTGCACAAGAAAAAGCACAGGACCCAGTACAGATCCCTGCGGGACACCTGAAGTAACGGGAAGAGGGGAGGGGAGATGTTTGGCAATAACAACTGATTGGCGTCTTTCAGTCAAAAAGGTTTTAATCCATTAAACAACAGCTGTGGATAAGTAGTTTAGTCAGCTTATATATCAACCGGTTATGTGGTACGCGATTAAACACTTTCACGAAGTCAATGAAAATGGCATCGACGTGTCTGGACAGGGGAGCCGAATGATGAAGGTCACTTAACAACTCAAACAGCTGCGTCTCACATGAACGTCCGCGCAGAAATCCGTGCTGGTTAGTAAAAGAAGTCGAGACACCAATCTCTGATGTCTCTGGGCGCCCGTTATATCGGTGCGCCGGCCGGCAGCCCTCTCTCTCTCTCTCTCTGGGTGCCGCGCGACTGCGTGACATGCCACTATGTGGACAGCAAAGTGCGAAAGCGCACTCTCGGACGTGCGCTGCCCACACTGTTAGGGGATTACATGGCGCTGTAGGCGCGCTGTCTGATGCGAATGAGTGGGGTAGAATTAGGGCGCGTCTACAGCGCCAAATTTTCCCCTAGTGGTGAGGACACCCCGCGTCCGAGAGAAGGCAGGAGCATCGCGCTGTTCACGCTGTCGCGATTTCGTGCTGCGCCGAGAGAGAGACGGCTGCCGCAGATGCACCGAGATACCGGATTCGCCAAGACAGCAGAGACGGCTGTCACCGCTGTCTGAATGGTTACCACGACGATAGATAGCGGCAGCCACCCCTCCTAATTAAAAGGGGGAAACCCCGAGGCTGCTGACTTCAAGCTGTTTCAACTACGCAAAACCCTTTTGTGCCGAGGCCAATAAACGTTTGTGGAGCAGGATTTATTCCCTAGTAAAGTCTTTGCTTAGAGTCACAGACAAGTTTTAAAGTAGCAGGGAAGTTGAATCTTTCTTTGCCATGAACGCCCATGCACCTCAAATGTATGCTGCACTTTCGCCTTTACAAGTCACCCCCTATATTTCGCGGCTTGTGATCGTGACTCGTATGCTACAATGGAAACATTTCAAAACTCCCAGTGGGGGGGGGGGGGGACATTAACCGATAGATGTATATTTTGTTTCTTCAGCGGCCAAGGAGGCAAAGGAGGACGCGGTCTGCTTTGTTTGCGTCTTCATGAGTCATGGCGAGCTGGGACAATGCGCAACAAATGACGGGATGCTTAGCCTTAAGGACATCATGAAGCCCATTCTTGAAGCAGAGGTGCTCAGAAGAAAACCTAAACTTTTTTTTTACCAGGTGAGAACTTGCATACATGTAACCTATCCTGCATATTTTTTTTGATTAGTTGGCTGTTTGGAGATTAACTCTAAATTATCATTTAGGGCCTGTGGTAACAATGAATATTAAGAGTGCATCGCGCAGTAGAAAGGGATGTTAATATTCACGAACGGTTAATTAAAAGGTGAGTCAAGATAGGAACAAAAACAGGTACCGCTATCTAGGCAAAATCATCTGCTGATATGCTTGTAATGTAAAAAAAAAAAACTTTTTTTTAGAATTGCTTTTACAAAAACTAATTTTAAAGAAATTAGTCTAACTACATAAATACTAAATACGAATGCAACGTCTAAATACTAATGCAACGTTAAAAAAATACTGTAACGTGTTTTTTTCTTTTGAATTAAATTTCACCGTTGAAATTTTCTCTTTCGCGTTCTTTCACTTTAGCTTTTTGTTTCTTCCAATCGTGCGAATCCATTCTTTCTGGGATGGCTATAAAACTATTTCCCCACTTCGCTGAATACCTCTGAGAATGAATTATTTACGTTTATATAGCTATAATCACTGACAAGGGAAGAACGGCAAGGCGGAGCTTCAGTTGTTCCCCGCCTCCATCGAGTGCTTCACGTACCCGACGACGCTTCAGCGTCTCCTGCAGCTAGAGTGCGCGCACGCAGTCAAAGCACCGCGGAAGGCAGGGAGCGCGTGCTGGGTGCCGGGTGGACTTTCCGGTTGTTACCGAAAAACACCCACAAACATCCGCCGACATCAAACATATACAGAACCGGTTAAAATCGGAATACACAAATTTCTGGAAATCGTTGCTCTAACCAAAGGTTATTTTTTTGTCGAAACCCTTCCCTTCTTGGACTCTCGTCGGGCGCATAATCTTACTCGATATCAAACATCCTGCCAGTCCGGAATCACTGCAATCATTGATTACGGAAGAGTTATTCTCATTTTCTGACTGCAGCCTACACTTTGATCCGGTAGAGTCAATCAAACAACGCCGAAAATGCATCGTCACCGCGTTCGTTGTTTTTGTTGGTTTGCTATAACTCAGTCACACATAAAAAAAATTAAAAAAAAGCAGTAGCACCGTGCTTTCACTGCGCGTGATTGATTTATTGGCGAGTTTTAGAATAGGGGGCCCCACAGCTTTGGGTGCCCCAAACAGCTCGGGGCATCGAAATGGGCATGCGCAGAAGTTCTGCGCATGCGCAGTGGGACGCCCCAAGCTGTTTGGGGCTCCAAAAGTTGTGGGGCCCCCTATTCTGAAACTCGCTATTTTCGGTGTCGGGTCAAGAGTTCAGGGAAAGCTTCTCCCACCTCTTTCCACGTTAACAGAGCAAGCGCTGGAGGGGCAATCGCCCCCTCTCCTGCGTTCGCTCTACTAAAGTGGGAAGAGGCAGGAGCCGCCCCTGGACTCTTAAATGCCAACGTACACTTAACACTTTCCACTTTTACCCGCCTCATCCTTTCCTATATCCTTTCCACTTCTTACGTTGCCCCGACTTGACTCCACGTCAGGTCGCCATGTTCTTGGGAGCAGCATTCAGCTATTCGCTGCAAGAAGTTTCGGTGTCGCCGTCTAGCGGAAGCCCGCACAACCCAAAGTGAGGACTAACCTGATGAAACCGACGCCGGTTCTCGTGGCTGAATGAGTCTTCGTTCAGCCTCGCTGTCTCGCTAATAACTTTTAATTTTGTCTATTTATTTTTCACGTCTTTTGCGTTTTTCAGGGACCATTACAAATTCTGCGTCTGGCAGCTTTTGATCTCGGGCTTCAATAATCCTAGCTAGAGTGTTTATTTTTTCTTTTGTCCTCGGCAACGCGCGGGAAGATGCTCATTTATAGGTTACTAGTGCTTCACATTTACATATATTTTTCGACTTGCCTTGACAGTTTCAGAAAAATTTCCTCGTCTCACTTTGTTGGAGAACGGTCAACGGTACCATCGTTGTCCTTGTTTCTTCCTTTGAGATAAACTTACTAATTCTTTATTCTATTTGTTGCATCTTTAGAAAATCAAGGGCAGTATTGCACAGATTTGCTTTTAAACTCATATTGGACTTTACCGAGCTGAATAATATCATCAGCAGCACCATGTTTACCATTTGGGTAACTACAGTGAAAAAGGGAATGATCCAGCGTAAAACTGTGGATGACTATGATTCTTTACAGAGTGATTGCAAAAAGAAATGTTGCATGTTGAAGAGGCAAACAATTCACAACCCTAACTTAAAGAAAAAACAAAAAGAAAACGTACAACTAAAATTAAATTAAAAGAAACATAGGCAATCTTTCAGTGGAAATTGTTTTTTCAAATGTTCTTTATCATACGAGTAATTGGTTAAGATCGTGCATTTAAACTTACAAATCATTTGATCGACAGCTAACGCTACCATGACAGCAATAATTGAGACATTGCACTTATGTAGATGTTACGCGATGATTGTAACGACAATACAATTAAAAAAAGGTGATTCGGTATTTTTATTACCTGATCTGCGAGTGAAGAAAGCATTTTGCTGGTTCAGTTATAATTACTGGCAATAAAGCGACAACCTCTAGGATTACAGCCAGTATTTTGGGACTTTACATGACATTTTGCCCTGATGACCATAAGCCGTCTAGAATGCCTAATTAACACTCGTAGTTTTGAGCATAAACGTTCAGCAGCGTAGCACGAAAATCAAAGCAAAAACAATAATCTAAACTCCGTGCACATGTAGACGAAAGAGTGAAACATCCTGCATACATTACTTTTCTTAATTCGAAAGCCTTAGCTGTCCCATAGAGCGAAGTTGGCGTAACATGAAAACGGCACCTAAATTCCCATCAGCTGCGACGCGTCATATCAGATGCTTCGCGACGGAAGCCGGCGGGGCCGCTCAAGGAGAAAGCGTACGCGCCTCAGAAATAAAACACAAAGAAAAGCACAGCAACGCAAATGCTTCGTCACGGTAGCCGCCGGGGCCGCTCATGGTCGAAGCGGACGCGCCTCAGAAATAAAACCCAAAGAAAAGCACAGCAAAGCAGATGCATCGTCATGGAAGCCGTGGAGCCGGCGGGGTTCGTTGCACTTGCGCAGTGGAGGAGCGTGATGTCACCGCCGGAGCGCGGTGCGCGCTGCATGTAGCAATGCTTTTGCACTCCTACACGTAAGCAGTCTTAAGGCCCGTTCACACTCTTGCAACCGAGTACGACCGAGAGAGACCAGACCGGTCTACAGACATGTACAAGTTGCTAAAAAAAGTAAGTCAGTTAAGTTACTGAGTTGACCTCAAAAGTATTTTGAGTAAAGTAGAAATTACTGAAATGGAAAGTAATTGAGAAAATTACTAATTACCGTAAAAAAGTAGCGAATTACTTTTGAAGTTACTTTTATATGTTTTTTATGGTAACAAGAAAGAATATATGTTTTGATCCGTTAGCGAAATTGTGCTAGCCAAATATCAATCGGCTGGTTTTTCCACAGAAATGCTTTAATAGCTGGTTCTGCTTCTGAATGCCTAATTGCTTTGTACTGTTTTTTTTTGGTCAATGATGTGCTGCGAATGTGCCATTCCTACTTCAGTAATTGCGCAGTGGAGGAGCGTGATGTCACCGCCGGAGCGCGGTGCGCGCTTGGGAAACCATAAACACGGGTTGTTTTTAACCAGTTCACCTCTCGGGAAAAGGAAGGCCTCCGCTAGATTTATTTTTTGTAAAAGCAATTCTAAAAAAATGCTTTTTTTTTTACATTCAAGCATATCAGCAGATGATTTTGCCTAGATAGCGGTACCTGTTTTTGTTCCTATCTTTACTCACCTTTTTATTAGCACTGCCTCAGCTTATTCTTTTTAGACAGTGTTTGCTTGTTTACAGTGTTGCGTAAAGTACATCTAAAAAGTACCTGAAGTAAAGTACAAGGTAAATAAGAAGTTATGTACTTCAAGCTAAAGCAGTAAGTACACCGGGTGCAAGTACTTGAAGTTACGTGCTATAAATACAATATATTTCAAGGTAACACACTCTTTTATGATGACCTTTCATTCCGTATAGCGTTTCTTTAGCAGGTATCCATTTCTCCAGGGGTAGTCGGAGGTGCGTCAGTTTTTTACGGAAATGGCAGCAAATATTATATAAAGTCAAGTCGCCACAGAGTAGTTGTTTTACTCTCGCTGACGAGCTATTTGACACAATCAACTTATAAGGCACTTATTTTGTGTCGATCTTATAGCCGCTATTACTTCCCTAAGAGAAATGTCTAGATGACGTCTCGAAAGAGCACGTTTTCACACGACGATTAGCGCCGGACAGGGCGTCATATTGATAACAAAGTTTGACATACGCATGCACACACACACGGCAATACGCCATTGTTTTTTTTAATTGTTTTTTTTCAATTTCGGGGAATGTACATTGGAGTCGGGAGTTTTACTTTCCTCGGAAAGTACCAGAAACAAATACTTTAGTAAGGTACAAGTACATGCTCAGAGAATGTATACTTCAAGTAAAGTACAAGTAAACTAAACAGCTGTAATTTAAGTACCATGTACTTAGAGTACTTCGCAACACTGCTTGTTTATTATTTTAGAGCGCAGCTCTTAGGCGCCCGTTTCCGGCTTGAGCGGCGTCGGCGTCGGCGTCGCCGTCGGCGTAACCGCGCGGTGCATGTTGGGACATGCACAGCGCGAGCCCCCCCCCCGAGCGGTGCATGTTGGGACATGCACAGCGCGAGCTCCCCCCCTCCGAGGTCACGTGACCCCCCAGCTCACGTGACCCCCCCCCGAGGTCACGTGACTCCCCTGAGGTCACATATGACACCCCTCCCCCCGAGGTCACGTGACCCGGCCCCAGGTCATGTAACCACCCCAAAGGACATTGAAGAATGAGGGGAGAAGGAGGAGGAGGAGGAGGGGTATACCTCCCCTGAGTACCCTTCCCTCCTCTTCCTCAAGAGCTGCGCTCCAAGTCGGCGTTACAGGAAGTTGTAAATGGCTTTCATTTTTTTTTTTCATATAAAAACGTAGGGGGAATTACTAGGGTTTCTTGAACGATCTTCAAATCTTTGAATTCTACGTATTCAGAGTTTTTGAAAGAAAGGCAGCGTAAAAGGTCACCTTTGCGTTGCCTTTTAGCTCGCGATTCTTCGAGTACAGCACAAACTGCGGGAGCATCAGATGTGCTTCAGAGCGGGTGGTGCATTTTGTTGCCTCCTCTGAGTGAGGCTGCAGTGTGTGCACTTCCTGTTGTAGGCGAGGGTTCCTACGTTGGGGAGAGGCGCGGACCAGCCCTCTCTTCAAATGGGTCAAATCTCCTTGAGATTCGGGACAAAAAAGAAACCCCAGTTTTCGGTGCTAATCCCTCAGTTACTCGGCCTCTTTTGCGTCATGTCCGTTCGCTCCCTGCGCCTCGTAGCAGTGTGGTTGCAGCGGGGGCTCGTGAAACGTTTGGGGGGTTTCGGACTCTTCAATCCACTTTCTTCTCCCCTCCCTCCCCTTCGTACGCCACATGATTCCCCATCTTTGCAAATATCAGCTGATCTTCCGACATCCTATCTCTTTTTGCAAAGGAATGGTTGTAGATAGGTGAAACAATTACTAAAATTCGGAAGTAATTTGTAATTTGAGTATAAGTTACTCGGTAAAAGTAATTAAAGTAAACTACTAATTACCGAAATAAGAATGTAATCGAAAGTTACTAAACTGCTAGAAAAGTAGTTAAACTACAGTAACTTGAGTTTAGCAGTTGAATTACCTACAAGTCTGATTTTAGACAACATAAAGATGACTGTTCATTCTGTCAACTTTGCAGCGCGACAGGTGACAGGGACGACCCGGAGAAAGAAATTTGGTGTGAGGTAATAGGAAAGGCGGATTACCGGATTATTGTTGGCGCCGAATTTCGCCAGTGAAATTCATACGGATGACGAAACAAAGACACTCGCATAGAAAGCAAGACATCATACAAAATGCAACACGATTCGTTGTGAAAGCCTTTGTAAAGTGCTTCGAGCACCCCGTCGCGCTCGCCCACACCTCTTTACGTTGTTTTAATCTCGTCTCTATACTTCCCGAGTTGTATTCCTGGGGAAACTTGCACTTCTTTTTTCAAAATGGGTGTGCTGTGCCACTGGTAACGGAACAATAATAAACCACCACACCGCGTCCGAAAGCAGGCAATCAGACCGTGTCATTATGTTCTCGTGGTTGACCTCCTCTCCCCTCCCCTCATACAGCATTTTGTCATGGGCGGCCCCCCCCCCCCCCCGCCCCCTCCCCCCGAAACAAAATCCTGGCTACGCGCCTGGTTTGCATTGAGCATTACTACAATGGAAAGGGTTCATTTGGGGTGCTAACCTAAGTTTGATGCTCGTTAACAACTTTTTTAAGTCAAATGCAATAAAAAAAAAGCGCCAATGTCGTGTTTGTTGTGCGGTGTACATAAAAATGAATAAACCTGCGTGTCAATGGGCTTCTGGGTTCATATATTTTCTTTTATTATTAATAAAATATTTACATTCAAAATATTTATTCAGTAAATTTAGGATAACGTTGTGGCGCTTTTTTATCTTCCCTCGTAAAACACACAGACCTGTCAAGTGCTGCCTAAGGATCACAAAGGTGGCTTCGAAGCTGTTGAAACCGGCTGGGCATTCCCGGTTCCTTCTCGTCCTGACCTCTTCGTAGGTTTCGCTACTCCGCCAGGTTAGTCGAGCCTCCCTAGTTATACTAAACTCTGCCGCACAGCGTATACAGAGGTGGATACATCAGGCACAATAAACAACAAGAAAAAGAAAAAAAAGGGAACGCGACGCCTGCCGTTTTTAGTCTGCGCTGTGACATCAAACGTGGTCAAAGGTCATGTCCAGTGTCACAGGGAAGAGCGCTCTCATATATATATAGGTCTAAAAATATGTTCGGCCTCCGATATCCCGGCTGAGGGGCCCGCAATCTGACAAGGAGGGTTATATCGGAGATGGCGCGCCCCCGTGTAAAACCGAGATTTTGTTTACACGTCAAAAGATCCCGAACAAGTGCTCGAAATTACTCCTCGGTCTACCGCTGGGGCGAGCGAGATGCCCTTCGTTGGATTAGCACGTAAAAAAATGTGACATTTTTTAAAGATTAAATCTCGTCAATCTCCGCGCTCACACTGAAAAAATTACAATTGGCTCTACCCATGTGCTTTGCGGGAAAGTAGACGCTTCAAGTTTCTTATTGACTTCTTCGCTACCGACGTTCATGACCGTACGAAGTTACAGTTTCGTGTGTCAGCTATGACGAGTCACGGTAACTTCCCTAAAAAAAATATACAATTTTTTTATGCAGGTTATTATGCCTATAAACACCCAAGGACCGGGTCCCCCTTCATACAGACGCTCTGCGAGGTGTTTGATGAGCACGCCCTGTCCACTCCCCCAAAGACCTGGTGTGGCTCATGACTCGGGTCAACTCCCAGATAGCGCATACATTTGTCACTGAAAGCGAAAGCACAGATTATCACAACAAGAAACAAGCTCCCTGCTTCGTCTCAAGCCTCACAAGGAAGCTGTACTTTCACCCCCAGAAGACAGTACCTCGTCGTCAGTGGATCTCCAATCCGCCCCAAGCGGCGAACTCGATGAAGCCAGACGAGAGACGAGACGAACCACCGATTGACGAGAATCGATCAGTGGTTCTGTTCTATGGGATCTATGCATGAGCATTTTTTTTTTGTATTGTGAACTTAGGTTCTGCCTGGAACTAAATATATCTCAGTAATACTTCACATTTGAGCTTTTTTACTACCAGATACGTTCCATAGTTATTCGCAGAATAAATGCCACTTGTCTTAATAGAGCCAGCTCAATTTTCAGGTTCTCCTCATTCCTGCTGGAAATTCCGATCATAAGAGAAGTGATATAAAACTGAAATTTACAGAAATTTTACCCGTGGTGGGTGGAGAGAATAATCCCTCAGCTATTAAACGCTGCATAATTATCGAGTCCAGTAAACACAAAATGCCGCAACTGAAAAAAAAAGAATGTATGTCAGGGTCCAGCAATGAAGCCCTTCGCTTCGCAGATCGTGCAAAGGACCACCTAAGGAATGATCAACGAGCGAAATAAATATTTTAAATACGAGTCATTATAAAAATGAAAAAAAAAATGCCGGTCTCAGTAAGGGTTTTGGTTGATTTGATGAAAGCCGACGTTACTTCCACTAAAATCTGATAAAAGTTCAAATATGTGGATAAATCCCAACGATAAGCTTATGAGTCGCAAAATGAGGAGCGTATTTTGAATCTCGCTGGACATGTAAATGTATTACCTTATTGACACTCGGGAAATTTTAAATTTGGTGGGCGATGTCTGGCCCGCCAAACTTAGTTTAGAGGCTATCCTTAGATTGGCTCGGTTGAGATCGTGTTCCCGCATTAGGCTAGCACTGACATGAATTTTCATAAGAAGCTCACGCGTGTATTAGTTCTGCATGCGGTAATCTACACGATACGGGACGGGAGTGCGTACGAGACAAATCGGACACATTTCTGAGTGCAGCCGCGTGCGGGGTGGAACTTGGTGGGCAGCAACGCTGAGAACGCACTCAATATAATGGCAATAGCAAAAAAATTTGATTTATTAACGCATTACTGAACCCAGGCTTCCAGATCATCTAAGAAGTGATAAAGCCTAAAAAAACTTCGTAGCGGCACTCCCTTGACTACTCCCGTGCAGTAGAGCTCCCGGCATCCCATTTAAAGGCCCGTTCACACTCTTGCAACCGAGTACGACCGAGAGAGACCAGACCGGTTTTAAGCCTCTTGTGACGTCTTAGGACCGGATGCGATGCTGCGCAGATGGTTCTAAGACGTCGTAAGAGGCTTAAAACCGGTCTGGTCTCTCTCGGTCGTACTCGGTTGCAAGAGTGTGAACGGGCCTTTATGGCTTCGGTTGTTCTTTGTAGACCACAACTTGGCAGTTGTGCTCTGATAATAAAATATTCGTTGGCATCACACCTATAAAAAAAAGACGAAAAAAAAAAGAGCGCTCAAATTGTGCAACACACGCATCAGTAGTCTCCTCCGGTATTTCTCCCGTCTAGGCCAACCCAGAAAAGAGGAAAACGCGTGATTCCCTTTCCTTCTTTTCTGTCGCCCTGTTTGGGATAAACGGTCTTGTCTTTTTGTTTTGCTTACGTGGTTTATTTATTTTTATATTTATTCTTGAAGCTCCAAACCGCTCTGTTAAAAAAGTTCGAACCTTAGAAAATTGTATGAAATAGTTCTTTTAGAAGTTAGTTTGCTTAATATTTGTTTGTGTTGTTTGACGTACAAACAAAAACTCCACGTAAAATTAATGAAAGATAAAGTAGGAAATTGTTTCGTGAACTTTTATAGAACATTAACTTTTCGATGAACCATTTATTAGAAAATACGGGCTAGCTTGTAAGATTAAATTATGTAGCAAAACTGCTAAACTCAAATTCAGACAAAATAGCAAACGCGACTGCGCTCAAAATGATAAAGCAGAAATTAAAAAAAAAGAAAATCGCGTTCTAAAATAGGACAATTCACAGTGACAGCTCCAAATACAAACGCATTTTCTTTTTTTGTATTTTTTTATTTGTGTATCCGTGTTAATGTATTCTGAAACTTTCTGAAACCATATAAGAAATTGCTCTTTATATTCACATTTGTTTTCTTATTCTACTATTATTTAAATAAAAAAAATATTGTGGCGTAAAGATTATTGGCATAAAACAGATTTACACAGAATGCGTTGTGTGGTTCTGTTGACTTGTTTTTATCTGTCTTTGTTTGTTGGTTTTCGCCTGTTTTGCCTATTTGGCTTTTGGGGTTGATGTCACTTTGACACACATTGTCACGTGGTTGGTGCCACTGTGACTCACTTGACATTACCACATGACGCGACTTTACAGTGCACGTTGTAGTGTCTTGTTGTTGCAGTGGGTGATATGTTGCAACCCGTGAAAGTGCAAGGGATAAACGGAAACGTTCAAATCTCCTGTTACCTTGACAATGACTCAAGTGTGTAATGTGCATGTCGACTTCGTGTGTTCGAGGCTGCAAGAGGAAAAGAATATCCACATGTCACGCCGAATGTAAATCATGCAGTGAATTATCTAGATAACAGTTTAGACTGTTTGTACGATTAATGAGCGGAAAACCTTGTAATTCAATCGTCTTTAAATGCACATATTGTTCATTGAAATTCATCTGTGACATTCTCAGGATATAAATAAACGTTAAGCATTTTCTTGGTGCCCTTTTTGGTCGATTGATTCTTTGTGTGTATGTGTATATGTGTGTGTGTGTGTACAACCAAAATATACTGGGATGATTCGAGAAAAAGGAAAAGCACGAAAAGTTCTGCACGTCAACAAATGACGTTCTGCCAGTGTTGTAGGCGTTACCGAAAAAAGCCTAACAAAATACGTTACTGGTTATTTGCAATTAAAAGGAACGCGTTACAGTTACCGACAAAATGTAACGCGCGTTACTTTGCGTTACCTTTTTAATTATGAATTAACACGTTTCACTTTTCTGACATTAGACGTATGCGTTAGCGCCATTTTTGAAGAAATGTTATGTCCGCGCAGAAACTGAATATAGTTACTTTATCCTTTTTACGGTATACCTAAATACTCACAAAAGGAAACGGAAAGAAGAACGCCAAAAACTAAAACGAAAAAAAAACTATATGCTTGACGCCTATAGGTGGTATTCACTGAGCCTGCAGGTTCGATTTTGCCAGGGAGCGCCACCGTCGATCCGCCATCTTCGAGGTCGCGGTTTGACAGGCTTGGGTACGCGCGTACGCGGTCGTTCGTTGGTAGTGTGTGCTAATTTCATACCTTTGAAGAAGTTTCGTTGAACAGAAGAGAAAAAATTTATCTCGGGGGCGGACCGTTTTAGTTTCCTTGTTGCCGCCGAGTACCGTGTGTAAAGGCTGAACCGCATGCAATTTAGCGAGCGACGGGACGAGACGAGCGACGGCGACAGCGATGAGACAAGCGACGACGACCCGCTTCGCTGTCGCTCGGTCACTCGCGCGACGAGGCAAACCGCATGAAAGCGACGGGAGTAAGCGACCAAGGCGATAAGCGACGTTTTCTAGAAATCCAAAAACCGAGCGTCGCGACGAGCGACCATGAAATCTCCGTCGCTCGTCGCCGACTCCCGTCGCTGTCGCCGTTGCTCGCTAAATCGCTTACATGCGGTTCACACTTCACTGTCGCTCGTCGCGTAGCTCGGTTTTGGGATTTCTAGAAAACTTAGCGCTAATCACCTTGGTCGTTGTTTGGTCCCGTCGCTTTCATGCGGTTTGCCTCGTCGCGCGAGTGGCCGAGCGGCAGCGAAGCGAGTCGCCGTCGCTTGTCTTGTTGCTCGCCAAATCGCTTACATGCGGTTTATAAACCGCTTGGACTAATCAAAAATGCGCCGTATTTTTCATAAGCTGCGCACTCGGTGAGCCGCACGGTATGTTTCTGCACAGGAACGAACGCCGAAGGCACAACGTACGACACAGAGGTGATGGAGCTACACGGTTACACGGCCGTAGTGCAGGAAATCCGCTAGAGAAAAACAATAAAGAAACTAGCAAAACAAAACAAAGAGTAATCACACCGTGCTACAAAAGCACCAAAGTAGAAAAATCTGTTCTCGCAAGAGTTACCGCCGTGGGCACGGCGCGCGACACGGAGCGCTGCATGGAGCCGAGGGAGCAACGCGGCCGCGGTGAACGAGTCCGATAGCGACAAAAACGAACTAAACCACACATAAAAAATATTCCTACGGCGCTTCCAAAGTACCAAAGTACAAGAATAACCCCTAGTTTCGGTCAAAAAGACCCTTTAAAGTTGTAAAATGCTGCTAAACCACGCTGAAAGGCCCGGCCGACACCTACGTGCGATAGAAAGAGACCTCGAAGATGGCGACCGTGGTGGCCGATGCCAGCGAACCTAGCGAGTGACGTCAAGTGAATGTCACCTATAGACACAAAAACAAATTTGAGTGTAATTTTTTTTAAGTACTGGAAATAATATGTAACGAGTAACGTAACTACGTTAAGGAACAAAAAGTTAGGGCGCAAACAAGCTGGTGATGGTTTAACATTTTAGACAAAGCCCCGAGACTGGGGGAAAAGAAGAACAACACAACACACAAACGGGTAACTATACGTTACCCGTTAATCGAAATAAGTAACGTAAGTACATTAGCCATTTCTGCATTGAAAATGTAACGCGTACGTTACCACGTTACCGAAAAAGTAACACGTTTCCGCCAACACTGTGTTCTGCCCGTGTTGGAGCGCCTTTTTCACAAAGCACCAGGTCGATAATGCCCGGCTACACGAAAGAGACAACGTTGCGGTCAGACTTGATAGCTGCGTGACACAAAGAATCCAAGTAGGTATATGAGACCAGACAGGGCTACGGGCGGCAGGTAACGTCATTTTCTGTTTTTATTTCTGATATTATTTCTTACCCTCTTTATGATGTAAGAGAGCCCCGGTTCCTATCGAAAACAATGCGCTCTGACACGGGGTCACGATGAAAGCATACTCGACGTTGATGGCGTTCGCAAACCAGAGGTAAGATTCGCGGAGAGCTTCTTAGTTTACGACAACTTAGCTAAGAAGTTCTTAAGTTAATTAAGAACATCGTAAGAGGAGAAACCGGTATTGACAAACGTGTTCTTAAGTGAGAGAAGGAAAGCGATGTTCTCGTACGGAAAAACTAAAGCTTACCGGTGCTGTTGCTACGGTGACGCAGTCTTCGGCAGCACGAACAACCAATCGGAGAGCTCGGCATGGTTCGCAGCAGTTCGGAGCACTTGGATTTTAATAACAAACACAGGCGGCCTTTCCGCCACCGCTTGTCTAGGGTTCTTGTCCGTGGAGTTATAAGTCGATGCTAACACGACTTAAACGCGCCCGAATGCCGAGGCCGGGATGCGTAACCGCCCTCGTTGACTGCAACGATCTCGATCGCTACGAAGTCAACACAATCTCATCGTTGGTAAACGACGGCCTGTGCCAGTCGTTTGCAAAGCGACCTATAGTTGGAAACACAATGCCGCGACGTTTTTCGCGGCCTCAGAAATGCAGGAGCGAGCCGACGTTAAAAAATATACGTTTGAACTACGAGAGTGTTAGCAAGAGCTAGATAAATACCTGTTCACGCCCGGAGCGGACGCGCGCGTTTGATCAAAGTGCTGGATTCGCGCTGTTGGTCCGCGAATTGGCAAGTGCTTCGGGACCGATCTTTTACGATTGCAACGCGATACTGACGTGACACTCGACAAAGAAAGGTTGGACCGGCATTACTTAGCTACCATGAACTGTTATAGCTCGACAGTGACGTGCAGTCGTGTCAGAATAAGAATGGCATACTAATAACAAAGTGTACATACCGTGTTGCGAAGATAATCCATACGCAGTGACCCCGAAAGTCTATTTTACGTAGGGGGGGGGGGGGGGGGCTAGCGGTTGAAATAAAAGTAAAAGGAGAAGAAAAAAAGAAAAAATAATGAAAAAAAAATTATTACAAATATTTTACTGTTTATAGAAGGTTTAATATTACTACCTATACCGTGTGTCCATACCTTCATCTAGAATTTCTGTCACGAAGCAATGAGATGTTGACACAATCTGATCCAATAGTAGCAGCTATACGGCGTCATCGATCTGGTGTCGGTGTAAAATGCACTGGAAAATCGGGCGTCTGCACGTAGGAAGCTGACATTTTCAAGAAAGCGTGGACGCATTCCTGTGAAATTTCTCGGCGCAGCTTCGTTCCTATAGAAAGTTATAACAATGCATTCGTGAAAATTTCAAAAACGTTTACCGTGGACGCGGTCGTCCTTCGGGGTTAAACTTTCACTGGCGAAGCCCTCTTTTATTTCAGTATGTTTCCTGTTTTTATGGGCATCTGTGAAAAAAAAGGTAAAACCAGTCATGGGCACGTTACTGCTAAAATGTAACAGTGTTACAGTTACTGTTACTCAGTGAAAAAACGAACCCTTCTACAGTTACACAATTTAAAGAGTAACTTGTTACAGTTACAGTCACTTCGCTAAAGTAATGCCGTTACTTTGTCATTATATTAAAAAAATATTAAAAAACTTTAAAAAGAAACATTCGTTAATATGCATTTCATTTAACATTGATTTTTCGAAAGACACTGTGTTGTTCACGGCAGTGAATATGATTTTTTGAGAAGGTAAGATTTTCCTAATAACAAATATTAACATGTTTGGTACTTCCTAATTCAATTTTTACCTTGAATTGCTCCTGAACGGGTAAATCCACTATATGATAAAGCAGTCATGGTTATTTGGCAAAAATAACAGACGACTTTCGCTTTTCAAAATGTTAACAAATACCTGCTGATCATTCATAAGGATTTTAAAATTAAGCGCGACCACCATAAGGTATATATGAATACAACAGCACGCGCGTATATCTTGGGTATATCCAATCAGGGTGGCGAGTTTATACAATCGATCAATTCTCGCGCTTCGGCTCTCCCCATGGAAGCAATTACACGACCCTCGTGCTTGTTCAGACCGCCAAAACAACAACAAAAACTACGAAAGAAAAAAAATAAAAGCTGGAAGAAATCCTTGAGTTCTTTGGGAAACGTCACTGCTCAAAATAGAAGCAAAACGTAGAAGCCGGCTGGCTGGGTGAACAAAAACACTGCGCTGCCCGTTCCCCCGCATGGCCATCCCGCGAGTGCCGTATGTGAGGGCCCCAGGAGAATTACCAAGAAGGGGAAGGAGATCTCCCTGACTGTGCTATGCAGGCCGCAAACGCCGGCTTTTTTCTTTTTTGAGGTGTTGCGTGATCCGCGGTTTACTGACACTTTGCCTTACTTCGTTATTTTTTTTTCTGGAAATTTGTGTGCGAAGGTTGTGCCGCAATTTGGTGGGTAACCAGCCGTAACAGAAACAGAGCCACGTGCTCGCCCTTAGCCAAGAACGTGGCTAAGGGCAAGCCGCGTACCAGCGGGAATACAGAGGCATTATGCAGGCATTGTTCAGTAGGCCTTGAGCCAAACGCACGGGGGCTCAGCATACTGCCCAGCACCCCTGGAAAATGTCAGCGGGTGCTCAAGCCCCCGTTGCTCCCCCGGTTCCAGGGTCCTTGTCCATACGGCGTTTATTTGAGCTCCATATCACACAAAACAAGGAGATAGAATCTATGAGAGTCCCTTTTCGACAACAGCATTCGTTACAACTGCCTTGGAAAACAAGGAGATGACAAGGGGAAGAAATTGACCTTTTAATCTAAAATTGAGGTCAGCGATCAAACTATAATACGGGAAGGGTCCACAAGGGTCGCGCGGGCGCGTATTCCATTCAGCAAGCCAGCCGGTCTTGGCCAAGGACCGTTGGAGCAACGCTGCGCCGAGTCGGGGTGCCTGCTAGGCCTGTATTCTGCCGAGCTCGCTTGGTCGGTGGAATCGTGGCCGTTGTAGCTTTTCCCGGGTGTTTCTGGATCCAGCGTTCTTGGTCGTCATGGCATTTTCAAGTACTTTTTTACTTTTTCTTGCTGCTTGAAGTCAGGACGCGCGAGAAAACCACGTAGAAAACTAAACGTCCGTTGGTCGTCCTGACCATGTAACTGAGCGACGCTGTCGGCCATAATGACTTGATCGTAAAAGTGCGTAAGACAGCTCCGGAGCTGTCGTAGGATTCCGTCGTAACCCGCGCAAAACTTACGAGAATTTCGTTTTGTGAATACGAATTTGTTCTGACGTTTTGTCGTACGCACATTTTTGGCGTAAGATCGTTTCGTGAATCTGGCCTCTGATCTTCGCCACGCGGACGGGCATCTCCCTCAATAAACTGCTAGAAAAGACAGTAAAGAAACCTTTTCATGTCACATGCACCCAGATAGGGGAAACATCTGGAGAGACGCGTCGAACTGGGAGCCTCCTAACTCTGGCTGACAGTGCGGTGAAAGCTATAGGCGCTCGATGAACCAATCAGACACCTCCTTTCCATCAGCAGCCGCGCCTTTCCGCGCGTGGATAAGGGCGAGAGCGTGATCACGTGTCAATAGACAGAGACGAATGACAGGTTCACGGTACGCCTCCCCAGCTTCCACCGCACCGCATACTCTCCCACTCTCAAGGTCACCAAACAAACCCGTCTACTCCTTGTCGGAAGCCTTCTAGAACAGGGCGACAGCGTCTCGTCGTCCCTGTTGATCGATTGTCTGCTACACTCCATTCCCTCCCAAACCGACAGGGCTGTGGGAGCTGCGTGCTCGCCGCACCAGTCAACACCTGCCTTTCATCTCCTGATCCCGCTCTCTGCGCGTGGGCATGCGTGGGAGCCTGATCACGTGGCAACAGATCGGCGTATAACCGGCTTAACGAGCACGTAGCTTTTACCGCAATGCCAGCTTAACGCTGAGCGGAGTAGACGTTGAGGCTACAGCTCTTTCTCGGGAAGCTTGCGGCTTCCTTTGCGAGGTGCAGTAGTCTGTGGCGCCAGGTCTGGCCGTCGGAAAAGTTTGCGGTTGAAAGGATCTTGAAGGCTGACTCTTATGTCGTTGACCCCTTCGGTTGGGTGGCCATCGGCGCCCTTCTGGTGACGCCTAACGCATGCCATGTGAACATCGACGTGAAATATATGGCTTTTAAAAACGGGAAAACGCTAACGCTAATCTAGACACTTGGCGAAAAAGTCGGCGAGGCATTCGAGAGCCGTGATCGGCCGGCGCCGCATTTGACCTTGGTGCCGGCCAATCACGGCGGTCAAATTTCTCGCCGACTTATTAGCCAATTGTCCGGATTAGAGCCCCAGATGGGTGAGAACGTCTGGCCAACATTAAATTGTACTCACGGCTGGGCAGTTCTTTTTGTTTCTGTTTTGCTTAGTGATGTGTGTAACAACATTTAAGAACAGAGATTAGGTTTACATAAACGCTAATGAGTCGTCAATGTTTGAATATTTATCGGAATATTCAAACATTGGCTGCTGTACTGAACACTGAAGAACACAATCACATATGGTCTCCACGTTGCTTCTATTTCGATAATTTCTGGTACTGTACCAGTACCACTCACACTGTATGATTATTTAGTAATATCCAATAGTAGACCGACGCCCTACAACGCTAAACCTAAGTCAATAAAAATAATATTAATAAAAAACTTTTTCCGTGCCCTCCTTCCCCTTCAAAACAAAAACAACTACCTAAAACGCGTCGGTGAAAAAACTGTCACTTTGAGCCCTGATTTCCAAACAACTTAAGATAAACGAAGAGTGGCGTTTTATTTTTTCAATATTTCTCATGACGTTTTTTTTTCACTGCGAACGATTTTAACATTTTAACGCAACTAAACGAAATATAACTATTCTCTCCCAATAAAAGCATAAACCTTTCGAGAACCAATCACGCACTATATTATACTTTCGCCAAACAAACTAGCGTTTGTGCTTGCGTGTATGTATACAGTCGGTGTAGATGCCCCACCTCGAGCACGAGCATTCTGCCTTTGGCAACACTACGTAGCAACACTTCGTCGCACGTGCAACCGGAGCCTGACGTCAGACAACGAGCGCGTGCAGGAAGCGGAGCATCTGCTCGGTTAATTCTTAACCTGTCACCAACCATTATTCATGTCTGCGATTGCGCGTAGCACTGAATCAAAACATTCTGATGAACGAAACAAAACAATCTTAAGGCGGAAAATTACGCGAAGGTTTCGCCGAGAAAAATCTCCCTATACCCCTCAAAAATAAAAGACAAGAACAATAGAAAAAGAAAGCCACTTGTGAATCCTGGCACTATACCCCTCAAAAAATACAAACAACAAGAACAATAGAAAAAGAAAGCCACTTGTGAGTTCTGGCACAAATTATTAAGACCCCGCCGTAGCGACCAGCAGCGAACAACCGCTGTACATTTCTCTAGACGGGTTCCATTGTTCGGTCCAGAAGCGACGGCGGTTAGGGTGGTCCCCGGTCCACGAGTAGTGGGTGAGCGGGACGCTCAAAGGTCGTCGGGGTTCGTGCGACAATGCACGACGTGTACTTTGTGGTGTGCGGTCAAGAACATTGATTCCCGATGTTCTCGTCTGGTTGAACCTTCCCATGAGGTCGTGATTGGCAAAAAAGGTCCCAGATCTGAAACACGTGGTCTCGCTGTTGCCCGAAATGGCATACTGTTTGTGAATGTGCGCCGAGTCGAATGGCGGTCAATTTTGAATAAAAATGGAGGATCTGCGTAGAACATTCGTTTGTCGGAGGAAAAATAATATAAAAAGACACGGAGAACACGACTCAACATTTCAACACTGGGCCCGCGTCATGGTAAGACAATAGAAAACAACCCTGTACCCTTAGGCCGGTTGTCCCGTAGCAGGTGATAACCCCATCCCGATTCTTAGCCAATCCCTCATTTGGACAGATAAAAAAAAAAATTTCGGAATTGACAAAAAACAAAAAACAAAAACGATGTGCTATTTTTTGTTTGTAAATATTATTAATATATATAACAGAGGCCACGCAGGTGAGCTAATGAACTTTTGAACTTCTTGAACACATTTATAGGAACAAAAAAGTAAGTGCGTTGTCCAGTGTCTGCACGTTGTCCACTTTCTTGTTCCTATAAGTCTTGGGTGTTCGAGATAATGATTATAAATAGCTTCATAGCTTTCGAATGCCTCGTATCCAGCGGTTTCCACTGTAAACAAATGTGCAACTCTGAGATCTGAGTTTTCTGGGTATTGAAATGCCATTAAACTCTAGAAGGACAAGTATAAAAGGAAAAGATAGCAAAAGAGACCTTAGACAGCACATTGCTTCTGGACCACCCCCAATGTCGCCTGGATTCACCTGGAGACATGCCGCACGCTCCCCTCTCCCTAAACGAATTGCTCAAAGAAGCCGACAGGCGTCTTCCCACACACCCTCTCCCTAAAGTTCCCGCATGTCTCCCGACCCTTTCGAGTCCACTCCAGAACACCCGCACGACATACGGTTTCCCTTCTCCCACATTTCCCTCTCGCCCTCTTCGTCTTGTACCTTCCTTGGTGGGCCGTCGCTGAGCCTCACAGCCAGGCACAGACGAAACCGATTGATGCTACCGTTCTCCCAGACCGTTCTCGCTTTCAAGCCTTCGCCCATGAAGTCGCTTTGGGCCCCTCGCCGATCACCAAGGCACCACCAGCGTTCGCATCAAAGCTGCCGCTTGCCCGTGCTAACCGAAATCGGCCCGTGCCCATCACTCGCTTCGACGCAGCTTGTTCTCGATCTGCGCGCCGAACGCCTCCTCGTGATCACTGTCTGTCGGATTGTTGCTTCGGCGAGTCGACATCGGAGGGTCTTGGACACACGGTGGTTCTGTTGCCCGGAGTTTCGGTGGTGTGGTGCGGTTAAGAGGGAGTCACCGGTTAAAACGAGACATTATGCGGCTGACGACGTCGGTTCTCTGGATCCTCACATTCCTGGTGTTTAACACAATGGCCTGGTAAGTTAACGTTTGATTGCCTGTTCAGCCAAACTTGCGTGCTTCCGCTTTTTCGCGTGGAGGCGATTTTACGTGATTGGATTGACGTACCTCGGCCACTTTGGAACGCATTTTAGAACCCAATATATTAAAGATATTAGGCGGTTTTAATTGTAACACAATTTCAACGAAAGCCACCGGACGTTCAGAGCGTGGACTTTTTTTTATATCCTGTTTAATACGACCGGAAAATGATAATAGATTTCCTATCTCTCCGCGTATAAACGTGTTCACTCGGCAAGACTGCGTCACGCCCGGCCGTCTAGTTCCTAAGGGAATTGAAATACACTCGTTCCGGGAGGAATTTAAAATCTTGTACTTTGAATATTAGGTACCTGTAATTGTTTTGTATTAGCCTCGTCGCATTCCAGTTTAGAATGACAACTGCCTTTAAATTTCTTTGCTACACGGAGCGGTTACCTTTCATCACTGATCACCCTCTGGCAAGGGTAGGCTATACGAGCGCGAATGCGCCATTCGAGCAGTATACAAAGTTGCAGATATTCTATCGCTCCAGTTTAATCCAGTTGGCGGCTGCAGCTCATCAAATTGTACTTGGGCTGTCTCCTGAAAACTGACACAGGGAGTGCAGTTTGAGCCGCTCAGAAAATTAATTTACACTTTAGGCGCGGTCAGCGGGACCACGAATATTTTGCTCCGTGCTCTTTAACGTTAACACAGACAGTCTTATTGAGAATCTTGACTGTATTTAACTATGTACTGCGTACCACGACTGGCACAATTCCTTCCAGAGCTGTAATCTGAGCAACTATAAACTTTAATCCCGAAGGGGAAAAAAAAAATAAAAGGAACTGTCACCCAGAAAAAAAAATACGCACTTATTTTGAAAAAGCGTGTAATCTAGCGTGGTTTCGGGGAAGGGGGGGGCGGGGGGGGGGGGGGCGGGCAAACGTTGGTCACGATTAGTTTAAGAAACGTGGGGAGTGGCGAGCCTCGTACATCTAATTATTATCCGTCCGTAGCCAATGAGGCTACGGCATTAGGCAATAATAACGCCTAAAAATGAATCATTAAGAAAATATGCCTGAAGATAAGCCCTGCGTTAGGCAGTCAGCGACCATGCCAGCCTATGATGTGAACCTAACGACCACGTGCTTGCTCTTCCAGGTCCTTCTCTAACTTGTTGCTGTCGGGCGCAAGGGTAAGCTCACTTTTGTCTTAGAGAATTTAAAACCTTACAGATTTTTAGAAAAACAAGTTACTGCAAGAAATCACCGCACACTAACCAAAAAGTGCCTAGTCCATAGAATTCTATCACCAAGTGCTTGCTTAGTTTCCTTGTGTATAGTTGCGTGACGCTCTGTGGTGTTTTGCTACTCTTGTGAAGCAGAGAAAACGTAGCAATTCACTATTACGTTTTGGGGCCCCAGAAAGTCAATCAGAAAGCATGCGTAGTTTGTGATATCATTTCGCAGTGCTGTGTTTGTTATGTTTACTGATTACTTGCTCGAAGTACCTCTTCCACGTTCGGCAACTGACACAGCCAGAAAAGGAGCCTGCGGAAGACATTATAAGCTACTATAACCTTTGGGAAAAGCTACAAGGAATTGTTCAAATGGTTCATTGATAAACTTTGTTTCACACACGCCTAATAAACTTATATCGGAGGAATGAACCTAAATGAACCTATCCATGACTGCCGTTACTGATGACAATTGAACAAAACAACTTGGTCAGGCGCCAAAAGAAAAACATGTGAAACCGAATTCATCGCAGCCTAATCACGCGTACATTCCTGCCCCCTTAATATTGCCGTCTCCGAATATCCATAGCAGGTAAACCGTAAAACCTCTTTCACAGTTACCCAAGAAGCACGAAGCGTGCGCGTGTAGACAGGCGTGCTGCGTGAGCTGCGTTTGCAACAGAACCTTCTTAAAATTAGAAAACAAGTAACATTTTTTCGCGTAAATTCTTGAATATTTGATTATGGTTGTTTACTTTTAGTGTTTTATAAAGAAAAAGGCGAGTGCCTGCAGCCGGCGTACCTGCGTTTCCATTATATGCTCTTCGGTGCTTCGGTAATTTTTAGCAAAATAACTGGGGACATCATAGGCCATTCTACCGCCACATATATGGCTCTCTCTTGACTGACGTTTGCTCACGATGCATGCCCGTGAGAAAGAGAGGGAGAGAAAGAGAGAGAGAGAAGGAGGGTGGGAGGGGACATCAGGCGTTACCGACTCCACAGGTTTCGGCCCGAGTGCGTTCTTGGCTAATGGTCTCACGATTCATGGGAAATCAAGGCGCTTTCCCTAGAAATGTTTGACCGGATTGCGTATTTGTTGGAAGCCTCTGTCAAAAAATCTTGAGCGAGTTCAGTAAGGCTCGCACCTTGCCTCTTCCCTCTTACGGCTACAGTCCCCGGCGTGGCTTATGCTCCCGCATTTCTAATTGGCTAATGCCGCTATCCCATTGGCTGCGGAGCAAAGATACAAGGTGCCCGGGAATCACCATGCCTAAAGTAAGCCGGGCCCTTTTGGAAGAGCAGGGGTTCGTTCGTCGATTTTGCGAGACCCCGCTTACTTCGTTACACTCACGAGTTTGGAAACACCTGCAATCTTGAAAGAAGGGTATTGACGAACATTCTTCCTTTCCGCGATGTCAGAAAAACAAAAACTTTTTTTAAATAAATCTGGAGCGCCTATTTTCCCGCAAGGCAGTCAAGGGAGTCAAGAGCTGCGATCCACGGAGAGGGTTCGGTGGATGATAAGGTTCATCGTATGTTTAGACCTACAAAAATACAGTCTGTGCAGCGACGCTTAGCTTAGCAAAACGTCGCGCCGTGTCTCAGCACATACCGTTTTTTTCTTTTCGGTCTGAACATATATACTGCCTGGTAATTTTGCCGAGCTACCTCAATAGGAAGCTTGAAGAACTACCAGGCTGAGCATATCCTTAGATCTAAACATGAAGTCTGCGATGTAACGATAGGCATGACGTTTCGTATGCTCGCGTCATTTGTTTATTTATTAACAGTGCATACCAACAGCCAGAAGCCTAAAATGGTAGAGCACCAGGTCAGTTTACAAAGGTAAAAGACAACAAAGCAAATCCAGAGCTCGACCCGATGACAACACACCAAATCAGATGGTCGACAATGTTCATACAGCGTATGAGCATTGTGTCATATCGAAGAGTTCATTTTGAGGTGTACGCATACTTCAGGACTCGTTATTCACCGAATCCCTCTGTAGATTGCAGTTATACAGCAACTCAACTATCCAGTAGGAAAAACAAAATGCCGTCACCGGTTCCAGCAACTTACACGCGCAAAAACCTTGTGGATCCGGAATGTAAACACACACTAGAATGCAAGCACGACCGGTGACGACTGACGACCCAAAGCTTGGGGCGAGAAAGAGACAACAAAGATCATCTCTCAAATACACTGGACACCACCAAATCGGCTCTTTCTGGGTGTCAGCCACGAAAACGAGTAGCCGAGGGACCGCAAAACGGTCAGGAAGAACCCCACCGCTGCGCTCCCGAGCACGCTACACGCTCCCGCCCTAATCCGTGTTTAGAAAGAGGAGGGTTGGACAAAGGCCCCTAGGCGCACACACGGTGCTAAGCCGGGTAGCCTTGCAAATCCCCGCTTACAAAGGCATCGTCTTTCTGGCTCGCGAAATAGATACGCAAGAAATGAAGTGGGTAGGAATTGGGACAGGGGTCGAGCACTTGGGTATCCTCTTGAATGGTGGCTTTGTTGAAGCAATCTTCCGTGGCACGGTGCCCCACGGAGTTCGTAGGAAAAACGCTGAAGACCCTTTACGGCGAAAACGCGAACACGCGCGGTGTGGGCGGTTTTGTGTTCAACCGTGAGATTACTTCGCTCGTCTGCCACCCTCGCCCACGCGTCGGTTCGGCATGGGAGGACGTATTTAGTGCAACCAAAGACGAGGGGAAGCGCGGAGTAGCTCAGTGTTACGAAGTTACATACAAGCCGAGATCACTCTTGTTTTGGCCGCCACCATGTTGTTGCCGCTGATGACGATTATTTCGACTAGAGCGACACCTATCGGATTGAAGCGTTTCTGCTCGGCTGACAGAAAACGAAAGAAGGATCTTCCACGCTTAGTTATTTCTTTTTCTAGCTTGTTTGTAGATAATTGTGTCATTTATCGCTTTATTACTATATTGTAGAGATGTCTTTGGTTGTAGTTTGATCTTGATAACATTTATGCGTTGTGCAAAACGTGGCAACGTTTCGAAGACTAAATGAATCTCGTATATACAGAAACCTGGTCTCTATTATGCAAGCCTAGACTCAACCAGCATAGGCCAGAAAGCTTTTCACAAGCTTCTTGGAATAGCGGTTACCAAACACTTGATGCCAAACTTACATTTTCAAACCTCACTGAAGAGGTCGCACGACCTCTAAATGCTTAATGTGCCCGTCATTGACTCCACTACGTCTGGAAGTTACGCCCAATCAAAGTGAAATCTATTACCTTTAAGAAAGAAGCCAGAAGGATACGGAACCCGGACCAGTGAGCGGGTTAGGGTCGAATTTGTTTTCCCCCATTTCTTGTGTCAAGTGCATGTAATCCGTAGCTTTAATCAAAGCAACATCATGGGTGATTAGTTTGTCGAAGTGGGCCCAGTATCCGATGTCTACAACAGCTATTGTTGTTTGCAGAACGTCGCCTCAAGATCCATTTGCTTGAGTGGGCGTAAACCTAAACTCGTATGCTTGTACTTTTTAAAATAAAAAACGGAATTTTTTTTTACATTGTAGAGGAATTTTTGGATACTGCCGCAACATAAACATCTAACGTCGGAACAGCAAAAATAAAAAAAAAGTAAATAAAGACTTATCTTTCTTTTCAAATTTACTTTAATGCGTGAAATTAAGTCTAAGAAGCGATCGTTTGACATTGTTTAGGAGAATTAAACGGTAGTTTCGGGGAGTGAAGGAAATATTGTTTATCGATTTTCCAGCGATATTTAGCGGAAAACTTGGCGTTCTGTGACCTGACGTCATGTGACCTAGCTGGTCACGTGACCTCCCATTCCGATGACGAGTCGTGGTGTCACCCAATACCTTGAAGTCACGTGATTTCTCCACTAAATTTAGCGGGGAAATGCACGAACGGACGGACAAATGTTTGGGAGGAGGTGTCGCGTTGCATTCTTTTAAACGCTTATGTTTGTGCCCTTGCGTTGCTCAGGTCGGCCTGTCCGCTTCTGGAGTCATCGACCTCGGGATACAAAGAGCGATGGAAGAGTGCCAGTCGCAGTTTAAGTGGGACCGCTGGAACTGCCCCAAGAGCTCATTCGCCATTTCGAAGATCGAGAGGCCACCAGGTACGCATACGGCGAGCAATGTAGGGAGAGGAGGAAACGGAGAGCGCAAGGAGGAACGTCTGAACGCCGAGCATCTGGTTGGAATGATAACTGGATATACAGGCAAAGCTAGCCCACCTTTGTCTCTACTCACTCTTCAAACGCGGTCGAACGCAGAACGCCGGCGTTCGCCGTTCGAACGTGCGTCCGAAGAGTGAATAGAGATAAAGGCAGTTAGATTTGCCTGTATATCTAGTAATCATTCCAACCAGATCTCGGCGTCCTGACGTCCTCACGCACCCTTGTCTGCTCCTCTCCCTCAATGCTTCCTATTTCCATCTTAGGAACCAGAAAGTCGGGGAGCGCTATGGACATCACCGAGCATAATCCACCTTTTAGGAAATCGCCGGTTTAAGGTTTTTGGGCAGAGAACGCGGGGTGCATCACGACGAGCGCCGGCGCGACATGTCGCTTGAAAGTTTGACATGGTCGCTCGTGAATCCATGGGACGCGAATCTGTGCTTTCGTACCAGAACCTCCGGAGACAATGATTTCTAAAGAGGTGGATTCGACGTTCGCTTTCTTAAATGCTGGAAGGGAGAGCTTGCTGGTATCGTTAACAAATATAATAACAAGTCATAAAGTACGAGCGTGTGCGGAACCGTCTTTGTAGATAGCGGTTTGATCTGAATTACTCGATTGACTTCAAT